>JACEFZ010009678.1:0-19334 GCA_014155875.1 Cepaea nemoralis | reverse complement strand
GCACATATATCATATCTTTCTGTATTAGAACAATGACGATTTGTGGGTGATAAAGTAAGACGTCAATAAATTTAATAGAATTCAATTGTCTAGTAAGATTTTATCGCTATCATGCAATCAATGTGTCTCAGCTGATGAACTTGTTTGTCTACATGTCAACTGTACACGTTTGTGGATAAGTTTATCTTTGTTTCAACCAGTCCAATAAAACATGTTTGTACTTTTTATTCAATGCTAAAAAGAAAAAAAAATTATTGATGGGCCTAATTAAGAAGCCGCACACTCGTTGTATCGGCGTTTCTATGGTTTCCAGATACTGGAGGGCGGTATTAATTGTCTGCATTTTACCTATTACTACCTAGACTACCTAGGACTACCTACAATATTATTGATGACTTTGGTGTAATCGTGTCCTCCATTTTAAGTATCAGTTAGGGAATCGCTTCCGCTTCTTGTGACAAGACTCTCCACAGATCTCTGTCTTTGGTTTTCTGGATCAACTCCGCTGTTGATATTCCTCCATGCCACCGTCTCAATCCATCCAGCATAATTTCTCTTGGTCTGCCTCTGCCTCTTTTCCCCTCGATCTTTCCAGTTGTCACGATGTTCTCCAATGCCTCTTTTCTCATCTGTCATAAACTGTCATTTACTGCCAACGTAGAACCTTGCGGTGTATAGTAGGGAGGTCTTGAGCCTGAGGAATTACGGCCTCATGGCTAGTGCAGTCGCCGCGAACTGTGCAGGTTAGGGTTTTCTTTTTGCCCCTGACAGAAAGAAAAAACTCCACACCTTTCAAAGGATTCGAACCCGGGTTTCCCGAAAGAGAATCCGGCATTCTAGCCACTCGGCCAGCCGCTCCTCGCCCTTATCACCCTCTTCTCATCACATGACCAAAATAAGCTGTTTGCCTCTTTCTTATTGTTGTATATAATGTTTTAGTTTCATTGGCCTTTTTCAGGCAGTCGTTGTTAGTTACTTTGGCAATCCAACCACCTAGCTAAACTAAAAATAGGAAGTTAGATACATCCGGATTTGACCAGGATACAGCGAGTTATCCGACTGCTGAATTCCAAAAATGAGTAGATCCTCCTCTGAAGAGTTCGTGTAAACAAATAATAGATGGTCATGCAAGGAACAATTACAGTAATCAGCACACTCAGAGCTTCCTTATACTTTTCCCAACGGAATTATTAATTACCTCAACAACAACAACAACAACAACAACAACAACAACAACAACAACAACAACAACAACAACAACAACAACATAACAACTCAGAGGTCGCCTCCCTGTACACCTCTATCCTCCAGTCTAGTGGTATACGTGTGTTTATTTATGAACTGTCTTTGTGGCTTCAAAGTGTTCCCCATTTGATTGATATTCATTTTAGCCTTTTCAATGTATATGATAGGAGCCTATCCTTCAAGGATCATGTGGAGACGGTTGTGACAAGATCTCAAAAGGGACTCAACGCACTTAAAACAATGGCTGCAAAGGACATAGAGCAGAGAATGCTTTTCAGACTATACCAGCACTTTATCTTCTCAGCGATTGATTATGGGCTAGGACTGCTCACTGTCTCAAAGAGTCAGCTAGTGAGATTGGAGCGCATACAGAACGAGGCTATGCGGGTCATTCTGGGATGATACCCCAGTGGTGTGTATCCGGTACATCCTTGTTGCTGGTAGGTTCAAGGTGATGCAGGCGAAGGCATACCTCAGAGTAGTTGCTGACACATATCACCCGTTGCATGAGGCGCTGGACCCAGTTAAGGGCCAGCGACTGATAAGAGGGAAATCATGGATGGCTCAGGTGGAGGATACGATCAGACAGGTGTGCCCCTTGGAGAACATTAGGCGAGGAGAGGAGTGGGTCAGAGTGCCAGCGGAGCAGTCAGACTTGTGCAGAGTTATAATCACATTGAGCCGGGAGTGTAAGGAGTGGCCAGCAGGGGACACAGAAGTGGAAATCCAGCAACTAATTCAGGATAATGATTATCTACACAGATGGTTCAGTGTTGAGAGGTAGTAGAAGTGCCTGGGGTTTCTTGGCAAAGGCTAATTAATGGTCGACGTTTGGTGCAGTAGAGCTTAGTATATGATACCACATCTAGCTTAAGAATGGAGGCGGAGGCAGTTAGTGCAGCTTTCCGCTGGATGGAGAATAGGATACACACACACATCGTGATTGTAACTGACTCAGAAAGCATGCTGAGTAGGGTGAGGACGGGCAAGCTTCGTGCCGAGTGGCTTGCTTCGCTTCGGAAGTCACGGGTGGCAAGCATCGTCTGGATCTTTTCTCCAGGGCATGCTGGTGTGCTGGGGAATGAACAGGTAGACAGATTGGCTGGCTCTGCAAAACTTGGTGGAGTATTGATGCATGATAAGGCAGACGTGGTTGCGGCCTTGTGGGAGCACGAGTACACCACGGAGGAGCAAATGGATGACCATGGTCTGGCAAGAATGCGACAGCGAGGTGTGACGAGGGGATCTGGCCGATGCTCGACGCTTGGAGGAAAGGTGAGACGCACATATAATCAGATTGCTACTGGTACTATTGGGGTTGGAACTTTTCGCTGGCTTCTGAGGATGGGGACGGGGCGCTTATGGGAATGCCCCGAATGCTGTGATGTCGGTTATTAAATCAATCAATCAATGTATATGTGTAATCTCTGGGACAATAAACGCAACCTATCTAGTGCTGTCTCCACAATGAAGTCTGGCTGCAATGGATCTCAAACTCTGTCTCTCACCTTGATTGTACACGCTGTTCTTCAATCTCTTGATAGTATATTTCCTCTTGAATCGTTCTCTACCTCTTGCTCGCTTGCCATCAATCTTACCATCCAGTAGGTTCTTTTTGTAAGGGTGTTATGTCTTTTAACGTGGCCGAAATATTTCACCTGCCTCTTTTTAAAAATTTTTTAATTTTTCCCATCAACTTTCTTTCCTTTCCCAGTTATTCTTTTTCTGTTAGAACCTTTGTATTTGGTTGTTTTTGTTTCCATGAAATACGACATATATTCTTCTGTACATCCTCATCTCTAGGGCCTCTATTCGACTTTCTAATTGCATGTTCATTGTCCAGGCTTCCGCGCCATACAGTAGTGTTGAATATACATAACATTTGACAGTTCTGTTGTTTAATGCGTTTCTAAACTCTCCAGATGGTAATACTGATTTCCCGTTGATGAAAACATTTTAGCATGCCTTTTCTCTTTTTGATTTCTGTTTCACTTCTGCATCATGTTATTACATGTCCACAACAGGAGAAACTTGTTACTTGTTCTAGTATCTTCCTGTTTACGGTGATGTTCATTGATGACCTCTCCTTTCCACTGGTAACTATCATAGTTTTCGATTTCTCTCTCTATCTCTCTCTGTCTCTCTGTCTCTCTCTCTCTCTCTCTCTCTCTCTCTCTCTCTCTCTCTCCCTCTCTCTCTCTCTCTCAGTGTGTGTGTGTGTGTGTGTGAGTGAGTGAGAGAGAGTGAGTGAGAGAGAGAGAGATAGAGAGAGAGAGAGAGAGAGAGAGAGAGAGAGAGAGAGAGAGAGAGAGAGAGAGAGAGAGAGAGAGATGAATACCTAAGCGGTATTCTGCACTATACCTATATTTGTTCCACTAGGTTTTGTAATTATTGTTCGTTTTCTGCTAGTAACACGGTATCGTCAGCATACCTGAAATTGTTTATAATTCTTTCATTGATGTTAAGCCCAGGCAGTTCTATAACTGTACAAAAATTCTTTCTGTATATAAGTTTAAGAGACTTGACGACAAAGAGCATCCCTGTCGTACTCCTCTTTCTTTTTCTGTATGGGTTATATGTAATTATTTCAGTATCTAATTGTCGCCACTTGTTCCCAATGCACGTTACTAATATGTCTGATGTTCTTTCTGTCTACTCCTAAATCTTGAAGACATGTAAATAATCGTTCTAGTTGTACTCTATATCAAAGTCATTCTTGTAGTCTATTTTAAAAAAACATATATTTTTCTGAACATCTATATAATTTTCTGAACTTCTATATGTTTGTCTGAACCTCTATATATTTTTTCAGTCAACATCCTCAAACAGATTATGGATTCCCTGGTGGCGCTGGGACAAAAACTATCCGTTTGTTATTGATCGACACCCACACATCATAACTAGCTGTTTCTCCTGTCCGTCCCTTGACCTGCTAACTGAGAATTCTTCACTGCCAGCGACTGGTGTCTGACCTAGTATGTAATCTGCCTGCCTTCTTGTGGGGCCGAGTCTGACCGGCTTTCCCTGCTATGTCAAGGTATTCTTATTTGGTGACCTTCAACTCGGGGTCTAGTTAAAAAGCTAGTTGCGTGATCTTTACAGGACGTTGCAACCAGCCCAGTATTTATTAACTGCTTGTGATTTACTAGGTACTATTATTTCACTAGTTTAGGCAGTCTCCGCGGCGAAGTGGTCAAGCGTCTGACTCGGGCTCCGAAGGTTGTGGGTTCGATTCCAGGCAGCGTACTTCGGTTCACAGGTGCATTTTTTTTCGGAGACTCCTTGAGGTCGTCGCTGGAGCTACAGAGCAGCCCGGGCTGCGGAAAGAGACTGAGACTTATGGGATAAAAACCCGGTGCAATGAAGTCGACCCTGTCTACTTTTAAGCGACTTTTTATTTCAATAGTTTAAAATTGCTTTCTGTACGGTCGACGTTTCTTACAATACAAACCAAGGCAATGCTGACTGCCTGCATTCAAATCTCCCCAACCTGATTTCGAACCCACAACTCCGTATGTCGGGGTATTATGAAACTGCGCGTCTCACTATACCTTGTGCCGCAGCGCCGGGTCAGTGTCTAGTACGAGGGCGAGTCATTAAGTAAGTCACACAGTTCTGTGGGATGGCAGGTAAATGTAGTTGGTGTTTTCTACAGGTGTCATTAGGTGACAGCAACATCGAACTTTATATTCCCGTTCGTCAGGTGGCGCTAGGTGTCTCATGCGCATGCCCAGTGCATAAATAAAATGGTGAATGTACTTACGGAGTGTACAACCAAAGAGCAACGTGCTGTTGTGCGTTTTTTGTGGGCAAAAGGAAGGTGGGAAGTTCTGGAACATCAACCTTACAGCCCCGACTTAGCCCCTAGCGATTTCCACCTGTTTGGTCCACTGAAACCCACCTTGGCGGGAGACATTTCGCGAATGACGCCGAAGTTGAATGTGAAGTGAAACGTGGTTTAGAAAACAGAGCACGCAGTTTTATGCAGCCGGTTTGGGAGGACTGATGAAACTATGGGATAAGTGCATCAATGTTGGTGGAAATTATGTTGAGAAATAAAGGGACAATGTATGTATAAAAATAAACTGGTTTCAAGTTGTTATCATATTTAGTTTTTGGTTTTTTTCCTACAGCCATTTGTGACTTACTTATTGACTTCCACTCGTATGTAAACTTATTTGTTTCTTCCTCTTGTATGTGCTTCATGACTGAAAAACCAATGACCAAGTCCTATCAGAAACAAATGAAAATCGTAAACTGATTAGAGAAATCAGACGTAGACAGTCAAAAATTTTGTTTGGTCACGTTATGAGAAGAAATAAATTGGAGAACTTTATGACAGCTGGAAAGATTGAGGGAAAAGAGCAAGAGGAAGGCAGAGCAGTAAATACATGGATGGCTTGACCACGCAGCATGGTCAAGACAGGATCACTGAGCTGATCACGACTCTGGTGATCGAGTGAGATGGCGAGACATGACCACCCACGCTTGTCGGCATGGCACATGATGATGATGATTTGCATGATAATAATAATAATAATAATAATAATAATAATAATAATAATAATAATAATAATAATAATAATAAAATGAATGAAAATGGTTTTAGGCGCAAACAATAAAAACGAAATAAAAAATAGCTTTACAATAAAAACGATGATGATGTTATTGATGATGATGATGATGATGATGCTATTGATGATGATGATGCTTGCTTGTGTTCGTTGGCTTGAGCTCCAACGCGAAGTCCTGTACGTCGGATGAAGGCATCCTGTTGTCCAACATCAGTGTGATGTCATACAGGACTTGAGGTTTGCGTGAGTATCCGTTGTCCCATGTCTGACTTGATGATGATGATGATGACGATGATGATGATGATGATGATGATGGATGATGATGATGATGATGATGAGAATAAATAATGCTGGTGGTGGTAATAGTGGTCGTTGTCATTTGACAGAGGCCAAGGGGAAAAACACTTCTGATAAAGAAGACACCTCGTGTCAGTGTCATTTTCGTGATCATATAGCAAATAGTCGATCAGCAGCAATGGAGATCGGCGTGACTGAGAGGTGTAACAGTCATCAACTTGTTATTCTCGAGGCCTGGTAGTGCGAACCGCACAAGGCTCCAGTCAGTGGACACAATCCTGGACTTCCTGTTCCAGTCAGTGGACACAATTCTGGACTTCCTGTTCCAGTCAGTGGACACAAACGTGGACTTCCTGTTTCAGTCAGTGGACACAAACGTGGACTTCCTGTTCCAGTCAGTGGACACAATCCTGGACTTCCTGTTCCAGTCAGTGGACACAATCATGGACTTCCTGTTCCAGTCAGTGGACACAATCCTGGACTTCCTGTTAGAGTCAGTGGACACAAACGTGGACTTCCTGTTCCAGTCAGTGGACACAATCCTGGACTTCCTGTTCCAGTCAGTGGACACAATCCTGGACTTCCTGTTCCAGTCAGTGGACACAAACGTGGACTTCCTGTTCCAGTCAGTGGACACAATCCTGGACTTCCTGTTCCAGTCAGTGGACACAATCCTGGACTTCCTGTTTCAGTCAGTGGACACAAACGTGGACTTCCTGTTCCAGTCAGTGGACACAATCCTGGACTTCCTGTTCCAGTCAGTGGACACAATCCTGGACTTCCTGTTCCAGCCAGTGGACACAAACGTGGACTTCCTGTTCCAGTCAGTGGACACAATCCTGGACTTCCTGTTCCAGTCAGTGGACACAATCCTGGACTTCCTGTTCCAGTCAGTGGACACAAACGTGGACTTCCTGTTCCAGTCAGTGGACACAATCTTGGACTTCCTGTTCCAGTCAGTGGACACAATCCTGGACTTCCTGTTCCAGTCAGTGGACACAATCCTGGACTTCCTGTTCCAGTCAGTGGACACAAACGTGGACTTCCTGTTCCAGTCAGTGGACACAATCCTGGACTTCCTGTTCCAGTCAGTGGACACAATCCTGGACTTCCTGTTCCAGTCAGTGGACACAATTCTGGACTTCCTGTTCCAGTCAGTGGACACAATCCTGGACTTCCTGTTCCAGTCAGTGGACACAAACGTGGACTTCCTGTTCCAGTCAGTGGACACAAACGTGGACATCCTGTTCCAGTCAGTGGACACAAACGTGGACTTCCTGTTCCAGTCAGTGGACACAATCCTGGACTTCCTGTTCCAGTCAGTAGACACAAACGTGGACTTCCTGTTCCAGTCAGTGGACACACACATGGACTTCCTGTTCCAGTCAGTGGACACACACATGGACTTCCTGTTCCAGTCAGTGGACACAATCGTGGACTTCCTGTTCCAGTCAGTGGACACAATCCTGGACTTCCTGTTCCAGTCAGTGGACACAATCCTGGACTTCCTGTTCCAGTCAGTGGACACACACATGGACTTCCTGTTCCAGTCAGTGGACACAATCCTAGACTTCCTGTTCCAGTCAGTGGACACACACATGTGTCGTGTCCTCCTTTAAAGTGTCGTCCCTGGAGTGAAGAGAGTCAACACCCACATTATAATATTTTTTTCTCCCTATCAATATCCTGGAGAATCCACCAGCTTCCGTCCAACACACTCCATCAGCCCGTGGACACCTTTTCCTATCACTCTCTCACTGTCGTACTATGCCCCCTCTCATACTTTCCCAACGCAACATACTCAACAACTCTTGCTTCTAAAAATTAATAAAGATTAATTTATTAAAAGAAAAGTGTAACGTATATGAGACGTGTATGCGAAGGAAATGTGTGTCGTGTATTATAACATAAATGTATGTGTCAGCCCTCAAAGTTCAGGATCATAGTGTACACATCATGGCAAGGATCACACGACATCACAAGACTCATCACAAGGGACCTCACCGAAGTCGTGTCCTTCTCTCCAGACATGTCCTCCTCCAGGAACTCTGATGACCATGAGATCTGAATCCCATGTAAATATATAATCCGTGGAAAAAACTATTATTGTTCCTAACGCAACTGTTCCTAATAGTTTATAGAAACTCCGGCTTCATAATTCCGGCGCAGTGAAACAAACATGGAACACTGTCCTATGAACAAGACTTTTTGTCTCTTGATAAATGTTCACTAGTTCTCACTATTAAACAGTTATTGTCTATACTCCAATAGAGTCCTTTATTTTTGTTCTAGTCATAAGTGAACTGAATATCCATCACTACTGGTGTGTTAAAACTGGTATGACCTAAACTCATTCGGTATTTATCCTGTAGGATACATATACCATTCAGCTCCACTGAGCAATGTTGATCATCTTCCTCTAGCATAAGCTCTGTTGTAAAGTTGCTGGCCAATCTTCCTGCGCCAAACTTTATCCGGGATCGGATTTTCCCTTGGTGCCGTGTTCTTCATTCCAACCAGAGGAAACCTTAGGCAACACTGCAGTTAGATCAAATTACATCCACTCTTGCCATGACAGGCACGTGTAAAATTAAATTAACTCAATTCGCACACGGTAGACATTTTCCAATCGAACCACAGTGCCGAAGCACGTCCACTAAAATCCAAGGTGTTGGTCAACACTGTTCTCTCCAATCATGGTTTTCTGGCAAACCCCTAAACTTGGTCACGTGACATGGTTGATGTCCTGCAGGTGTTATTTGGGCATATCATCCATTGTCAAGAATCGATTTTCCCTGGCTCCATCAATGTCAAAGTTGTCATCAGTTGTTTTGACTCCCCCAACAACTAACGAGTTACTGTATGATCCCAACAACAGTTTTCCCCAACAAGCTGCCAATCTTCTTTATGTCCGGAAACTATGAATTGACAGATGGACTGTTGTCTTCCGAGCTGAGTACTTCCGCTTCCACTCCGACCTGTTTATAAATTGTCAAAGCGATGTATGATTCAGCTCATTCACTTCCCTTACACATCTGCAACTGTTAATTTTGCCCGACATGTGATGGCCGACATCCGATTGCCACCATGATCCCACGGGTTCCATCTGTATTCAAATGTTGACAAACTGTCACAGCGATGCCGGGATTTTGACATCCGATTTGTTTTTACTGTTAGTTAAAATATTTGTCGCTGGCAGATAGGCCGTTTAATCAGAAAGCCTCTATAATAATCAACTGGTTAAACGTAAGGTTTTATTTTGTGACATAGAGAGTGACACTTAAGAGAGTAGTCCATCTCACTCTTCTCCACCGTGAGTTTAATCCAGATGATTCATTCTTCTTCTTCAGGAGCTGGGTGTCTTGATAAGAAATCCGCTCCAACATTTTCCTTCCCAGGAATGTACTCCACTGTGAAGTTATAGGGTTGAAGTAACAACGACCACCGCATCAAACGGGCGTTGAGCTTCTGAGAAGTAGCCAGGAACATCAGGGGCTGATGATCCGACTGGACTCGAAACTTAACTCCATACAAATATGGCTGGAAGTTTTGCACTGCCCATACGAGTGACAAGCACTCTCTCTCGACGGTAGAATAATTCCTCTCTGCCTGGAGAAGTTTCTTGCTTGCGTATGCCACAGGTTTCAAAACCGAAGCATCGTCTTTTCCTTCCTGTAACAGAGCTGCCCCAATTCCAATCCCACTCGCATCTGTTCTCAACACAAATGGTTTGGAAAGGTCAGGGAGCTGTAATACAGGTTTGCTGACCAAGGCCTCCTTTAACTGACTATAGGCATTCTCACATTCTGGTGTCCAAATGATTTGGTCCGGGAATCCCTTTTTCAAGGTTTCCGTCAACGGAGCTCCCAGTTCAGTGAAATGTGGGATAAATTTGTGGTAGAACCCACAGAACGAGAGAAAAGATCGCACATCCTTCTTCGTTTTTGGCCTTGGTGCATTTCTGATTTTCTCCAGGTTCTTCTCTTCTGGGACAATGTGTCCTGGAGTGATGGTGTGACCTAGAAATTCCAGAGTCTGGTAACCAATCATGCACTTGTTTGGACGAGCGGTAAGCCCTGCTTCCTTGAGCCTATTAAACACTCTCTCCAAGGATTGTAAGTGGTCATCCAAGCTGTCACTGGAAATCAGAATATCATCCATGAATGAGATGATGGATGGATCGTGTAACGGATCTAGTAAAGTCCTCATCATGCGTGTAAACACACTGGGTGCATTGCTGAGTCCAAAGGGCATGACTTTGAATTCGTAGTGTCCACTGGGTGTACTGAAAGCTAACAGTGGTCGAATCTCCGGTTTGACTGGTATCTGATAGTAACCCCGACTCAGATCCACCTTTGAAAAGTACCAAGCCTTATGGAGCCTAGCGAATAACTGAGTTGGATTCGGCAAAGGTTCCACCTGAAATTGTGTGTGACTGTTCAGAAGTCGGTAGTCTATACACAACCGGTGTTCTCCACTTGGTTTCCGTAACAAAACTACCCCTGCATTGTATGGGGATGTGGATGGTGCAATCACGTCATCCTCCAGCAGTTTCTGTATTTCTTCCTCCAGGGCCTTTTCTTTAGAGAATGGCACTGGGTAAACCTTTTGACGAACCGGCTCCTGTGTGGTCAAAGTCATCTCGAACTCCACCAACCTCGTTCGTCCTGGTTTATCAGTCAGTATCTCCTTATGAGACTTGAGAACCTGGGTTATCTTTTCCCTCTCCGGTGAGGTCAGATCAGGGTTCACTTGTACATCCCTATAGGTTTCCTGGTGTACCAAGGGATATTCCCTGCCCTCATTGGTTCCCACTTCAGTCTCCACTGCAACTGCCATTGCCATGAGGTGAGCTGCCTTGTCTCCGGGTCTCTCTTCGTATTTCCGCAAGAGATTGATATGGAAAATCTTCGACTTTCCCCGGATCTGATAGTTGGTTCTGGATATCACCCTTTCCACGGGAAATGGTCCTTGCCAACCTATCTCCAGTTTGTTGTTTCCCGTTGGGAGTAGCAACAAGACTTTATCTCCCACCTCTAGAGATCTTTCTTTAGACCTACGGTTGTAGTAAGCCGCATGTCTTTTCCTAGCCTTTTTCAAGTTTTGATTTGCCAGAGTCCATCCCTTGTGGAGTTTTTCTTTCAGTTCCTCCACGTATTTATAGGATGAGATCACTTCTTCTGACGTCCCCTCTTCAGTCCAACTCCTCAACATGGCTTCCAACGGTCCTTTGATTGGACGACCAAACAGCAACGTAGCGGGTGGTAGTCCTGTTGAGCCATGAGGAACCTCCCGATAGGCAAAGAGTGCTGCTGGGATATATTCATCCCACCTATCAGGTTTTTCCTGCGCTAGTTTCCTGAGCATTGTCATCAACGTGCCGTTGAAACGCTCTACTTGTCCATTGGCTTGAGGGTGGTAAGGGCTGGTATGTATGTGGTTAGAGTGAAACACCCTAAATACCTCCTCCATGAGTTTTCCACAAAACTGAGATCCATTGTCCGTCAGAATTTGATCCTGAAAGCCTAATCTGGTAAAGGCCTCCATCAATGCGTCCGCCACTCTTTTCGAGTCAATCGTGGTCATCGGTATGGCTTCACCCCACATTGTACAGCAATCCACCATTGTAAGTATATACATGTTCCTCTTCCTAGTCCTGGGAAGTGGACCCACGATATCGATGGCTACCCTTTCGAAAGGAGAGTTCATGATGGGCATCTCACCCAACACCACCGGTGCTGTCCAGTGTTTCTGTGCCACCCTCTGGCACTCAGGGCATGACTTCACATACCGACTCACATCATCTGTCATTTCCGGCCAATAGTAGTGGCAGGAAATCCGCTGCATGGTGGCGGCAATACCCATGTGTCCACTAAAGGAGATGGTATGCCCAATATGAAGAATCTGGGACCGGTGAGCTTTCGGGACGACCAACTGACCGTATAGGTTGTCTCCCCTTCCTGCTCTCCTGTAGAGTATCCTATTCTTCATATAGTACTGCCCCCGTCCTGGTGGATCAGCACTTTTCTGCAGCTTTCTGTAGCAAGGACGTAAAGTATCATCCTCACTCTGGGCAGTTCGTAGCTCCCCCGGCATTGGGTTAGTCACAATTGCGTCTGCCTCTTCCGTTTTCGTCTGAGAGCGAGTCTGCATTGCTCCCATATGGATTGGCTCCCTGGGCATTCCCAGAAAGACATACCGGAAACCTAGGATTACTGGAAAAATGGGATCGGTCAATACAGCAGCCTTGATGGTGCCGGTGACGTACCTTGACCGAATCTCCACATTAGCAATGGGCAACTTCATGACTACAGCACTCTTCTGTGCCGGCTGTATCTCCATGGTTTCACCTGTGAATTGTTCTGGATGTACCAGATCCGCAGAAATCACGGCCTCCCTGTCCAGTCCTGTGTCGTATAAACACTCCACTTGACGACCGTTAACTTCTACCAATTCCACTACAGGTGGGTTTTTTTTGGTCTGGAGTCTCTTCCTCGGCCTCGACCTGTTCGGTGGGCTCCACCTTAGGTTTCCCGGGGCACACGACGAATTAAGTGTCTCCTGACTTTCCCTTGCAGTCAATAGCATTGTGCGTGTTTGACTGGCATTGGTTGCACCATTTCCCTGTCCTAGATTTTCTATTGCCGGACTTGAGTGAGCTCTCTTGGTGGCGAGCTTCCTTGTTGACCTTGGCATTTTCCGTGACAACCTCCTTGGAAGTCACTTGACATGCTGCGAAGTGAGGGTTCTTAGCCTTTGATTTGCAGTCCCTCGTATTGTGAGAGGGTGACTTACAAATTGAACACCACTTCTCCGACCACGGTCGTTTTGGTGTAGAGCTTGAAGTGCTCTTGCTTCCCTCCTTCTTCTTCTCTGAACTATCCTCTGATTTTTGCACATAAGGTTCCCACTTTTTTGTTCCTGAGTTTTTGGCTTTCTTCTTATCATGTTTCTCTTGACTTTTTGTTGTTGGTGGAAAGGTTTTCCCCTGCCTCCCCATGTACCTCGACGAACCGTTCTGCTAATTTAGTCACGAGGTCAATACGTTCCGCTCCTTGTTCTCCCAGGAACGTCCTGAGAGGTTTAGACATTTGCTTCTTCAACTGGTCGACCACCATGAGTTCTTCCAGACTCTCATAGTCATGTGCAAACCCAGCCAAATCCATCCACTTATGGAGATAAGATTTTAGACGCAAAATGTAGGCGGCAAACAACTCCCCCGGTTCTCGTTTCGCTGCTCGAATTTTTTTCCGGTAGGTATGTGACGTAACCTCGAATCGTTTCAGCAGAGCCGTCTTTAATTCGTCATAATTGTTCTCATGTCCTGGTGGCAGGCGAGAATAAACCTCGTAGCCGGTCCCGCGTAAACCCTGAGATAGCTTGAGATTCCATTTGTTACGCTCCAGACCCGTAGCAACAGACATTGCCTCGAAGCGTTGAAGGTACTGGTCAATCTTCTCTTTGTCCTCCTCGTAGACCGCTAAAGGAAACTTCATAGCATGGTACCCATGTCCACCTACTGGTATTGAGCCTGGGATGAAGGAACCTCCAACTGCTCCCTCAGTTTCTCCATTAGATTGACTCTTCAACTCGAGTTCCCTCATCCGGTACTCGTGCTCCCTTTTCTGAGCTTCTTGTTCAGCCTCCAATTTCGTAGCTGCTTGCTCAGCTTCAAATTTCTTAGCTGCTTGCTCAGCTTCAAATTTCTTAGCTGCTTGCTTAGCTTCCAATTTCTTAGCTGCTTGCTGAGCTTCCAATTTCTTAGCTGCTTGTTCCAACTCCATCCTTCTCAATTCCAACTCGGCCTTTCGATCTTCCCTTTCTGCTTGACGATACTCTCTCTCCACTTCCTGTATGTAATCCGTTAGAGCAGACCCCGACAATCCCATGTGTTCCCCCTTTGCCCTTAATTCTAACGTGGTTAGTTTAGGGGTGGCCATTATACAGAGAGGTAAGCTAGCAGGTCGAGTACAATATAACTGCAAATTACTATACAGATATATGAACAAGTACTATAAATCTAGATATTACCACACACAGCACATTCACTCAGTGACAAGAGTAGAATCAGGACCACAGACCTATGCAGAATTGTGAAGTGTGAACAGGTAAGATATTAGTCCTAACCCCTATCCACATTCACTCTAGCTGGATTCTCCAATATGATATCTCCCTCTTATAACTAAGGATCCCGTGTCAAAAGACCCCGTTGTCAGAAGATCCCACTGTCAAAGGATCCCACTTGCAGGAGATCTCGCTGTCCAAGGATTCCATTTACGGGAGATCCCGCTGTCCAAGGATTCCGTTTACGAGAGATCCCGCTGTCCAAAGATCCCGTTTATCGAGCCCCCAATAATGTCGTGTCCTCCTTTAAAGTGTCGTCCCTGGAGTAAAGAGAGTCAACACCCACATTATAATATATTTTTTTCTCCCTATCAATATCCTGGAGAATCCACCAGCTTCCGTCCAACACACTCCATCAGCCCGTGGACACCTTTTCCTATCACTCTCTCACTGTCGTACTATGCCCCCTCTCATACTTTCCCAACGCAACATACTCAACAACTCTTGCTTCTAAAAATTAATAAAGATTAATTTATTAAAAGAAAAGTGTAACGTATATGAGACGTGTATGCGAAGGAAATGTGTGTCGTGTATTATAACATAAATGTATGTGTCAGCCCTCAAAGTTCAGGATCATAGTGTACACATCATGGCAAGGATCACACGACATCACAAGACTCATCACAAGGGACCTCACCGAAGTCGTGTCCTTCTCTCCAGACATGTCCTCCTCCAGGAACTCTGATGACCATGAGATCTGAATCCCATGTAAATATATAATCCGTGGAAAAAACTATTATTGTTCCTAACGCAAACTGTTCCTAATAGTTTATAGAAACTCCGGCTTCATAATTCCGGCGCAGTGAAACAAACATGGAACACTGTCCTATGAACAAGGACTTTTTGTCTCTTGATAAATGTTCACTAGTTCTCACTATTAAACAGTTATTGTCTATACTCCAATAGAGTCCTTTATTTTTGTTCTAGTCATAAGTGAACTGAATATCCATCACTACTGGTGTGTTAAAACTGGTGTGACCTAAACTCATTCGGTATTATCCTGTAGGATACATATACCATTCAGCTCCACTGAGCAATGTTGATCATCTTCCTCTAGCATAAGCTCTGTTGTAAAGTTGCTGGCCAATCTTCCTGCGCCAAACTTTATCCGGGATCGGATTTTCCCTTGGTGCCGTGTTCTTCATTCCAACCAGAGGAAACCTTAGGCAACACTGCAGTTAGATCAAATTACATCCGCTCTTGCCATGACAGGCACGTGTAAATTAAATTAACTCAATTCGCACACGGTAGACATTTTCCAATCGAACCACAGTGCCGAAGCACGTCCACTAAAATCCAAGGTGTTGGTCAACACTGTTCTCTCCAATCATGGTTTTCTGGCAAACCCCTAAACTTGGTCACGTGACATGGTTGATGTCCTGCAGGTGTTATTTGGGCATATCATCCATTGTCAAGAATCGATTTTCCCTGGCTCCATCAATGTCAAAGTTGTCATCAGTTGTTTTGACTCCCCCAACAACTAACGAGTTACTGTATGATCCCAACAACAGTTTTCCCCAACAAGCTGCCAATCTTCTTTATGTCCGGAAACTATGAATTGACAGATGGACATGTTGTCTTCCGAGCTGAGTACTTCCGCTTCCACTCCGACCTGTTTATAAATTGTCAAAGCGATGTATGATTCAGCTCATTCACTTCCCCCTACACATCTGCAACTGTTAATTTTGCCCGACATGTGATGGCCGACATCCGATTGCCACCATGATCCCACGGGTTCCATCTGTATTCAAATGTTGACAAACTGTCACAGCGATGCCGGGATTTTGACATCCCGATTTGTTTTTACTGTTAGTTAAAATAGTTGTCGCTGGCAGATAGGCCGTTTAATCAGAAAGCCTCTATAATAATCAACTGGTTAAACGTAAGGTTTTATTTTATGACAACATGGACTTCCTGTTCCAGTCAGTGGACACACACATGGACTTCCTGTTCCAGTCAGTGGACACACACATGGACTTCCTGTTCCAGTCAGTGGACACAATCCTGGACTTCCTGTTCCAGTCAGTGGACACACACATGGACTTCCAGTTCCAGTCAGTGGACACAATCCTGGACGACCCGTTCAGAAAGCAATGATAAACCGGCTGGAACCAATGTTATGCAAGCCGAAAGAGCTCGTGTTTTACCGTGGGGATAACAGATGTTCCACATTCGAACAATACCTGTGACTGTGTGTGTTCATCGTTTCAGCTCAAGTATTATTTATTTATTCACTTCAAATAATATACAACTTCACAGTATGCACCAGACGAGATACGGTGAAATATGCCAGGCAATAAATCCTGCAACATATTGTGTGTAGTTTCTGTGCTTAAATCCAATAATAGAATACCATTTTTTGAGTCTCACATATTTTTTTATTTTGGCGTCCGCTCGCTTTGAACTCAAGCGTAGTCCATGCACGTTGATTAGCTTTCCTTATTATGAGTTCCCCTCACCATCAGCAAACCCACTCCATCTTCCGAGGTACTTGTAAATTACGTCCCCAAGTCAAGGACGAGAAGTCAACATTTTAGTCCAGCTGACCGGCGTAGCGATGAACCCTATACCTCAGCATCATCATACCGGATGTTTAAGAAGGAGCGCTCTTATCCATTGCTTACATCAGTCTCACATATACCCAGCCTTTTGTGGGCCAATTCATGGTAATGTTGTTGATAGGTTTGTTTCTACAGTATGCGGTAGGCAGTCTTACGACTCTTACGCCCACCTTCGTTGGCTGCTTTTTGTATCCTGCATAGCAGGTTCCCGTGTTACGTTTTTTTTATTTCCCCCTTGGAGACTTGGTAGTGGTATCACACGGGCGTATGAATGATTCAATCTACATAAACGGAATTAGACCACTCCAAGTTTCCCGCTCTGACAGCCATCAATACCCCCAGTCATTTTTATTTGCATACTCCTTCCCGGGTTTTTCCTTGCGTAACTAGACACGGCAGTTGTTTCGTGGGCGGGAGTACACCAGCGGTTATCTCCCCCGGCCCGGCCATTGTGTTGGATCTAAATGTCATGTCATACTTGTTTAGAGTTTAGAGGCAACAGTTCTCGCGCCGTCAACACAAGCCACGTGTACATACCAGGCACAAATGTGAGGCCTGGCACGGCAACTATAACCTTCTTCAGACGAAATCGGTCAGGACACGGAGCGCGGAATACGGGGGCTGAATTCCTGTTCCACTTGGTGTAAACACATCGCGCCGCGGTAAAATGGTTAATCGAGGTCACTGAAATGTTTCCTTCCGTCGCCTTGAGGCTGTATGGGATATATGGTGCGTCCCCCGAATTTGTACAGACAAATCGGCAGTGAATAGGCGATCGAGACAGTACTACACCCTTACTTCTCAAACATGTCCTGGTACTAGGGTTGCCAGATTGTGTAAGTGAGAGACCGGGACATTTTCTCAGAAGTATAAGAAGAATCATTGGCCAGCGTGGCCGATAGGTTTAAAGCCTTCGCGCTTAAATACCCTTGTGCTGACAGTGGGACAGTGGGTTACTTGCCACACATGGATCAGTTGGTAAAATCAACATGGGGTTGATCGCGACGTTCTGCAAAAGCCATGCAATATTTAAAAATATAATTCACACTCGGCTTCGTGATAATTTCTTTCTTTTCATGAAAGACTATACTTTTGAATATTTTTTGTAATTGAATGCACTCTCTCTCTCTCTCTCTCTCTCTCTCTCTCTCTCTCTCTCTCTCTCTCTCTCTCTCTCTCTCTCTCTCTCTCTCTCTCTCTCTCTTCAGTATTTTTGATCAACTAATCTATCAATTAGTATCACCAATAAAACATAACAACGTCATTCGTGTAATCAGATACAGAGATGGCGTTGTGAAATACAGCCGAGCTTAGTAGCTAATTCAGCTAATTCCTCACACGTCATAGCAGACAGAAACCGACCAGGTTAACCATTGCCGACAGTGAAAGTGAAACTACTGCGATTGCGCAAACATTGAAGTTTTAGAATTGAACAGTTCTAGCAACTTAAAATGGAGAAAGAATTTGATTTAACTAATTAATTGTCATAGGATGATTAATTGTCTTAAGCGACTTCCCGTATCTGCCGGGAGCTTATATATCGCCGAAATGTAGTCATTGCGTTATAATACATGTCTGCGACCATATTAACAGCTTTTAAGTTTTAACTGTGACACATCCCTTCTTCCCATTTTCCTTCATTCATTTTTGTTTGGTCCAAACCTACTTTTGGTTTGGTACAGAATCTGTTAATTACATCTGTCATTTGACAGGTAAAAAAAACTGGGTAGGCACACAGTGGTAGTTGTTTGTAGACATATAGTGATAGTTGATTGTAGACACATAATGATAGTTGACTGTAGACACACAATGATAGTTGATTGTAGACACACAGTGATACTTGATTGTAGACACATAATGATAGTTGATTGTAGACACATAGCGATAGTTGATTGTAGACACACAATGATAGTTGATTGTAGACACACAATGATAGTTGATTGTAGACACACAGTGACAGTTGATTGTGGGCAATAATGAGAGTTGATTGTAGACACATAGCGACAGTTGATTGTAGACACACAGCGATAGTTGATTGCAGACACACAATGATAGTTGATTGTAGACATACAATGATAGTTGATTGTAGACACACAGTGATACTTGATTGTAGACACATAATGATAGTTGATTGTAGACACATAGCGATAGTTGATTGTAGACACACAGCGATAGTTGATTGTAGACATACAATGATAGTTGATTGTAGACACACAGTGATACTTGATTGTAGACACATAATGATAGTTGATTGTAGACACATAGCGATAGTTGATTGTAGACACACAGCGATAGTTGATTGTAGACACACAATGATAGTTGATTGTAGACACACAGGTTTTATTTAAAAATTGAATTTTTTTAGAAAACATAATTTATTTAAAAAAATTTATTGTAGACACAACAAAAAAAATTTATAGTTTTATTGTAAAAACAAAACCCCAGTGATAGTTGATTGTAGAAAACAAAATTTTGCCCGATTAAGGGGGTTTTTTTAAAAATTGGGGAGGGAAACCCCCAAAACCCCTTTTTA
>JACEFZ010009677.1:0-20042 GCA_014155875.1 Cepaea nemoralis | reverse complement strand
TCCCCTTAAAACTTTTTTTGAAAAAATAAGGAGAATGGGGCCCAGCTTCTATGACTAGAATATGGGTGATGCACACAAGTGATCCTCATTCCAATCGTAATATATGACAACGCAATAATAACATCAGTCTAATTGTGAAACAGTTAAAGTGAAGATAGGAAACAGATATAGTGGCAAGACAAACTGTATGCCTTAATAAACCACTAGAACAACTGTTTTTGGGGCAGCTCTAGCGTACAATTTGTGAACTCTGTTTGTGGTATTACTTGTCAAGTAAAACTGTAAAATTAACAGCGGCAATTTCTGAAACCAGCGAGTTTGTTTGCATCTAACGCTTACCCAGTCTTATTGCTTTCGGTTTGTCAAAACGTCCGGATCATTGTGCTTGTCACTTTATCCAGCAATATTCGTTGGTTGATTTCCAAGAAAAGCACTTTACTTAGAATTCATGGCCCACATATGATACGAAATCATGACAGAATTTCCCTTCCGGACTCATATAGTACAGAAGGTCTATGAAATAATTAGTTTTCCTTTTAGCACACCAAACTACCTCTTTCGTTGTGTTGCTTGTTTAGGTTTAATATGTTTTCTGTTAGCACACCAAACTACCTCTTTCGTTGTGTTGCTTGTTTAGGTTTAAAATGTTTTCTGTTAGCACACTAAACTACCCCTTTCGCTGTGTTGCTTTTTTAGGTGTACTGTGTTTTCTATTATACGTTATGTTGCATGGTCTGTGCAGGACGCTGCAATCAATCCCAATGTCGATTTTCTAGGCAATATTATGTTCAGTAGTTTGCCATTGTTTTCTGAACGAGGAGCAAACGTTTTAGTCCAGCTGATGACCAGTGTGAGGATTAACCAACAACCCAGCCGCCAACACGGAAAGTTTAAGCTCGAGCGCGATAAACCCCTCTCCTCTCCCCCTCCCCTATCTTGGCCTCATGTTTTTACGGTCCATACTGCTTATTTATTAACCGACTATCGTCTTGAATAGATGTATCAGATGTTTGTTTCTTTCCCTTGTCTTCAATGAGTGCCTATCAACAACTAAACAAGAGGCGAGCTACAACGTTTCCTCCATCCCCGTCTCACGCTTGCAGGACAACGCCACTGGGGATAGTTTCTAGTCTAGCAATAGGGGGGTTTGGTAGTTGTATTTTTTATCCTGCATATCCTTTACATGACATCGCTGTCAACATCAGCATCTTTCAGCTGATTGTTGATTTCTTGGCAAGATTACGCTCAGTAGTTTGCCATTGTTTCTGAGCGACCGGTTCATATACCCCGTAAGTTACCGACGCGGAGACAACCGCTACCAATTCTCGCGCACGTCACGTTACTTACGAGAGTATACTGGATTACGGAGAAAGTCGTGTAACCCCTAAACCAGGGAGATCGGCTTGGTAGTTGTATTTTAACAGTGTGTAAGAAGACGAAGGCATGTTGTTTGCTTGTTGACAAAACGTTTATTGGCGTAATATAACAAAGCTTCGATGTACACCTCCACTCCCTACTATGGCCGGGTCCTAACTACCCATACCAACCCAATACGTCACGATTGAGCATCTCCCACCCCTTTCAGTCTCAATGCTCAATCGTGCTGTATCTGTGTTTCCCACTAGATCCTAATAATACCCAATACTGTTACACCTCCCCATGTTAATTAAAGAATTTTCCTTTATAAGGAAAAATCTTTACTCCTAATCCCCATACTCTATTCCCTCTTTTTCTTTACTTCTCACAGTTCCTCCAATCTTCCCCAAACCAACTCCAATTTAATTAAACATTCTATTTCTTTAACTCTTTCCCCTGTTATATAGTTAACCCACTTCTTCTTCGTTCCTAGCCCTTCAACCAAACATAACATATTTACATTTCAAATTCAACTTTATATAACACATCATAACATCATAACACGTTTTCTTAAATACTCCTTCTTCTCTTCGTAAGCAATCTGCTTAAAATTTCAAACGCTAACACCAACTCCTTATTTTATCACCAACGCTACAAATCCCCCACTTTCAACTAACCTGAAATTACTTTCACACGATAGGAAGACAAAGAATCGGTGGCCACCGGAATTTAAAAGAAGAAATAGAACTCTTTCAAAAAAACAACATTCACCTAAACCACACACCCCTTTACACCCCTTTGTTCTTTGAGACTTTATGTAATAAAGTCTATTATATCTCCCACAGTACCACTCATTATGGTAACAGTTTACGCTGCTATCTACAGCATCAAATATCAACCATCATCCAAAAATATTCTTCACTTCTAAGTGTCTTTATAACATACACTACCTACCCTCAACCTCACATTGTAATGTAAACCACAAAACACATCCCGAAGACACAATTAAAAAGGTCTATTATCCCTTAAGACCTCCTCCAACACAACACCTCACATAACCTCATCACCTCGTATAACTAATCTTCTCCAATACCTCAGGTTCTCTCTTAATGTCCATTTCTTATGGGCATATCTACTAAAATGCTCCACTTATGCCGTTATCAACAGCAACCTAGTAACCTTGAAATCTCCCCTTAAATATTAACCATCAAACACAACATTGTAATCTGACCCACTTATAAACATTTACATCCTGCCCAGGCTATGTAACCCAATGTCTCTCTAAAATCTTCCACCTCTCAATTCATAATTCATGCCGTAATCTACAGCAGCAAAAATAACCACTCATGTCTGTGACTGCTTGTAATCAACTTTAATCTCAGTCCCTTTTATTACGGACCCACAAACACCCCATGTCACTATGTCTCCCCCACTTACACCCCTTTTATTATTGTACTGTTATCCACAGTTTCAAGTCAAACATGGATCCAATTCATGTTTACTCTTCATCTGGGGTAATTTTCTTATTCTTCTATAACCCAGCAATCTCGTGTATATCATGGCTCTTCTGACCCCCCCCCCCCCCCCCCCCCCCCGGAAACCATGTTCAAAACTTTTCTCAGCTTTACTCCACTGAATATATTCACTAATCTTTTCTTCTCCCATGTGGCTTCCAATCCCCTAACCATTTTACTTGTGTAGTAACCCCGTCTACAGTTCATAGCCGTTTTAACCTTTCTACGCTGATTATCACAGCATCAAAATATCCATGAACTTCTTCTTCACAAAGAGAATGTGTTTCTCTATCAGTTCTCCGTAGTTTTATTAACTCTTTTCTGAACGAAGCCCCCTGTATTGTCTTTATTTCTAGACAAAAACCTTGTAAATTAAACATAACTACTATTTAACACACAAAACAGCGAAATAAAATCACAACAGGACATCAAATCCCCCCCAAATTTTTGTAACAATCATTTATATTTCCCCGCAACTCAACTAAAAGTATGATGATGATAGTGATGATGATGGTGACGATGATTAAAATAATACAACATACATCCTAATCTATTTTTACCTACTACTACTGGTCTCTTTTACGGACCAGCAGTTTACACATAAAAGTCTAAGCACACAATAACCCTATTCTAAATCAATTAATCAAACAACAACAATCATTTTTCAAGACCAAATCAAGCAAAACAAAATTTTACATATGAGGCATTGAAAGCTCAATTTCAATAAATACAACTGTCTTCTCGCTAAAGAGAAGGTTTTCAAAAAAAAACATCATTCACTTAGAATTAACCACTTAAAGTGACCCAGCAACATTGGCCTCCTTTTCTAACCAATGTAACACCTATCTATTTAGGCAAGTCATGTATAACAAAACAACTCCATACCAAGCATTAATGCCTAAAATACGTATATACATATATACAAATATCCCTCTGTTATCTACAGATTATCTTAATGCGGAACCATACTTGTTCCCCTCAACCAAAACCATTACTCAACAAGTGACCGTTCCTTTTTCTGGAAGTCAAACATTGATTATCTCCCCTCACAATTTTCCTATCTTTTTCCATCCTAACTCCTAATACATCATAACATCCAAAATATCCTCATAAGCAAGCACTGTAAACTACAGTATCATCTCAATGTACCAGCCACCATCTACTTATCAATTAACCTGTGGCTCGGCACACCAACTGTCTCCCATGGCCTTGTACTAACCATCACCACCACTTCCCAATCCTTACCGTTAACCACAGTATCTCTACCCTCCTACATCCAACAAAACTTTGTCTATTTACTATAGACCTCTCACCAAAACAACTAACTCTATTTCCACCTTCTCGTCTACCCGACGCAATTAATTTTTCATTCTACTGCATCAGTACGTCTCACCAGCACTACTTCAAATCTCTCCTACCCTTTTCATATCGTGACTATAATCAAACCAATCACTCTTATCGGAACACCTTTTCTAACATTCATTTACCTCCTCTTGTTTACCTTCGCATCTTTCATTCTTCTTGTTATTTCTCGGAACTTTTTCAGAACTGCAACCCACGCCACCTACAAGCAACAGCAGACCTCTCCTTCCTCGTTTCTCAGTCTTAGGCACCCTTGTTTCGCCATTTTCCTGTCAAGCATACTAAACATTCATAATGTTAATTCAGCATATAACTTCCACAATTTCCTTCCAAGTTCAGATATTCTACGAAAAGACATTACAATTTTCTTTCTATCTCTCGATTTTCGCATACTCTATGTTCCACGATTTATCAACGTTACTTATCAACCGCTCTTCTCATATTCACACGGACAATGATACACAACACAACCTCGCTCTCATCTCACGCCTACTCTCGTATCGCGACAACCTAACGTCTCCATACTATTACTACAACAAAATACTTTAGACGCCACCTCAACATTCCATCAATCATTCCCCACATATCAACACGTATTGATTTCCTCTACACACGTTGACACAAGACATATTAACGTCACTCTTACATTCTATCTACGTATTTCACTTAGGCGACTTCATCACACCTCTTTCCTTTTACTTCTTTCATCACGACGAACACCTGTCTGACTACAGTTATATTCACATATGAACACCGCACAACCAGACGAACTATTCTAGAGGACTCTCTCAATTCACTGCTTTCTTATATCTCTACTTTACTCAATCACTCACTTCTATACGAAGGTCAGACCCTATACACTACCTCTCGCAGCTGAAATTGCTTTCACAGTACTATCTATTATCTCTTCAAAACAAACCTCATTCTGGTGAACCAGCCCCTAACTTCGTAACTATCATTCTATACTTTTCCACCCACAACAACTTTCTTCTTTCTCCACAAGTACGACGTAACTCGTATTTTTCAAGCATCCACTTCTACAGTCTATTATTTATTATACTTTTATTCTCACGTTCAACTGACTATCTTACGCACAGGATACTCAGTGCCTCCTCAGTCTATATCACCTCACCAGACACTCTCGGTTCACCTGTCAACAATACTATTCTTTCTTCTCCAACCAACAAGCAAAACCATCTCGGACATCACGTCATAGCTCTGAGTCAAACTATTTCTAATACTAATATTCATGCCTAACATATCTCTCACCCTCCATTAATTCTGTCCTGAATCTACCCTATTTTACTTAATATACTCTCTCTACCTCGCTACCAAACAGACGATATCCTGTATTACGTAATCCACGTGGAATATCATTTGTCGCAACAACACCCTCGACTATTCTGTACCATGTGATACTACACCAACAAAATTCATCTGCCTATTTTAGAGTTCTTCTCCTAAGCCAAAACTATTTTATTTTCCTTCTTCACCCAAGGAATTTTAACCGTTATATAGTGTGTCCAAATTAAACACTTCACTGTCTTTCAATACCCTAACCTGTCTTTCACTTATAATGTCATCATCACTATCTGTTGTCAACCTGTTAAAGTATTCAGGTCTTAAGGTCCTAAGGTCTTCTATTTTTCTTAAATCACTTTCTGTCGTTGAATAAATACCCGCTAACTGTCTAGCACTATTCTTCTTAAATGAGTTCCTTCTATTTCTTATATTTGCGTCAGTCTGCTCACTGTTTCCTGTGTACCTTACGTAACGTTTATACCTTCCCATCTCGTCTTCAGATGACACACTAATTATAGTTCCTTCATCAGACTCATTATAGTTTACTGCAAACACGTCGGCCCTATTCCCATAGTCATCCCTAAAACGTCTGACTTTCTTTCTCTTCCTCGGTCTTCGTCCCTTAGCCTTTCCTACTGTCTTGTCATACAAACCAGTATTTTGTTTCAAAGAGTCACTACCCAAAACTCTGTCCGTCTGTCTACCAGCAACTACTCCATATGATGGAACATCACGCCTCGATTCAGGACCTGCCCGTAGTGTAACACTCTCATTCTCCGAATCCTCTGTAATAATATCTGATTCAGCATCACTATAATATTCAGCTGTGGGAATATCTTCTCCGTAGCTTGAACTCTGACAGCCAATATTCCTACACCATCTGGGAACTAGTTTCTTGTCTATGGCTGAATAACTTGACATGGCACTACCTCTATTTACAACCATACTAACACTTTTCTTTATTGACTTCCTTTCGTCCTTGGTCCTTGTCTGTCCATCTTTCCTAACTTCAACCTTGTCTCTCTTAGTCAAATGAGTTGGTTTTGACTGATTCTCTATGAAGTCAGTTTGAGTTCCCTTTGTTATCTTGCTGACTGGTTGTACCTGAGTCTGCGTCCTACTTTCTACCGTATTACTTGTCTGCGTCTGTGTCTCTCGGTTTCTTTTCTTTACTAATATCGTCTTCTTCTTTTCCTGTCTACTAGTCACATTCGCAACCTATTTTAGGACTAGTCTGTATTTTACTTACTGGTTCAACTCTGTCTCTTACACCTGAGTTTAAATATTGTCTTTGTCTTTTCTCTAACCAGTCGTCACGTCTTTTTCTAGCAGTTGCACTGTGAGAAGGCCAGTCCCATGATTTCTTTGAAATGTTTCTCTCACGCCCATTTTTGTATTTATACCAGTCCGAGCTTTCACTATTTCGTCTGTTTTCACTGTCTTTTACTCTATATAGATCAGGCCTTGGTTCGTCATAACCATATTGTCTTCTGTCTTTATTAAGCAATGTCTGTCTCCTGTTATTCTTTCCTACTCTATTACTGTCTACCATAATTCTATAAGGGTCCTGTCTAGTTGTTTTGTTCTTCAACGTTTTCAGAAAATTCTCTACCTCCGTAATTGACATCTTTAATTCTCCTAACCATGTGCTAACCCGTTGTAACTCCCCGCACAAGAAATTCATATTCAGTTCCTTTGAAATATCTATCCAGCTGAAACAATATTCTTCTGTATACTTCTTTAGTACCTGGGAAAAAAAACTTATCCTGAGTTCAGCTGAAATATGTGCTGTACTGAGTCTTCTAAGCTGAAATATTTATACAAGTAACCAACTTCATTTTTGTAATTTCTTAATTTAACGTCAAAACTTGTGCTCAGGTGTTCTGTTCCGCCATGCCTGAAAAAATACTGAAATAAAGCAAAGAAAACACTACACAATTTCAATTTTCTAATTTAAGGAAGACGACCTATTGTTTTGGAAAACAATTAATTCAAGTAATTCATATTTATCTATCAAGCTGAAACAATCCTTCTACTTCTTCTTCTGTATATTCTTATACTCAGCTGAATTTTATGTCTGTTTCTCCACTGTGCTGTGATGGAACTGTTATACTGAAATCACCAAATCAATTTCACAGGCGTATTTATCTAAACCAACTATATGCTTCACACAAGAGCAGTGTTCAATTAGTCAATTGTACCTATGCTCGTTATCGGTCAAAATACGCCAGGAGTCTTGTTCTGCCATTCTGAAATATTCTAAAATATAGCACGAAACACAATTTCAATTTCTTAATTTTTAAAGAGCACAATTCCCTTATTTTGTAAAATTGTTCAGTTAATTACTATGTTTATACAATACAGAAATTTTACCCTGAATCTGTTTCGTTGTTCAAGGAATCACTTTCTTCGACTCGCCGTCATATTCGAACATCCGGAGCTTAAAATCAGTCGCAGAGTTCAGGTAGCTGAGCTTAGTTTAGGTAGCGGAGATTAGGTAGCCTGTCTCTTCCTCTCAGGTCACTTCTCATGGGCTGCCAGAAAATCTTCAACCCCTGGTTCGGGTCCCGACCAGCTTGTTTGTCTTTGTCTTCACCCCGGGTGGGGTACATCATCGATGTCTTCATGAGGTCTTAGTAATAACGAGGCCCCAAAAAATTATCAGGATCAGCCGAGGCCTAGCGATAATTGAGTGTTTCAAGAATTTATGGCCCGATCAACGATCATGCTGTCCTGACAACTCCTGATTAGCTCTTTAACTTTGAGCAACTTGAATTGCTGGTTTGCCCAAACTCTCAGGATAGGATCACTCCTGGTCAATCAGAACGATGTAAGGTAGCGGCTTTGATAGCTCTTGCAACGCAAAATTTCAGTCCATGTCAAGCCTGTTGCTAACAATCAAACTGCAGAAGGGCGGCCATACAAACTTCCTTCACTGTGAACTCTGCAAAACGGCTGGTATAACAAACTTCTTGTTACTACTTTGACCGTTATCTGAAGTCTTAAAAAAGACTTACAAAGGACCACTCCTGGGTGAGCTTTTGGCCTCTGTATTCAGATATTACTACTATTTACAACTTACTGGCCATCTTTTGGTGCGCCTGTTATCAGGTTCAGTAATTGTTCTTTCACGTGCCGCTAGTATTTTGTTTGTTTGTTTAGTTCTTGAACCTTTCCGCGACGTTATTCAATCCTGGCTTCGCATTGTTTTGTTTTTCTCATCTTCAGGTTCGCATCCTGGTCAAGTGGCTCCATTTCGCCTTTTATAACAGTGTGTAAGAAGACGAAAGCATGTTGTTTGCTTGTTGACAAAACGTTTATTGGCGTAATATAACAAAGCTTCGATGTACACCTCCACTCCCTACTATGGCCGGGTCCTAACTTCCCATACCAACCCAATACGTCACGATTGAGCATCTCCCACCCCTTTCAGTCTCAATGCTCAATCGTGCTGTATCTGTGTTTCCCACTAGATCCTAATAATACCCAATACTGTTACAGTATCCCTCCATCCATCCATCATGTGCCATGCCGGTAAGCGTGGGCGGTCATGTTCTGCCATCTCACTCGATCACCAGAGTCGTGGATCAGCTCCGTGTTTCTGTCTCGACCATGCCACAAGGCCAGGCCATCCAGGTACTTGCTTCTAGGTCTTCCCCTTGGTCTGTTCCCCTCGATCTTATCATTTGTCACCAAGTTCTCCAAATCATTTCTTCTCATAACATGCCCAAAAATTGTGACTGTCTACGTCTAATGACTCTAATCAGTTTACGATCTTCATTTGTTTCTTGAAGGACTTGTTCATTGGTCTTTCTGGCTGTCCATGGTATTATAACAGAGTTAGTTATAGGAGGAAGGGGCAGTGAAGTGTGCATGGTCAATAATAGAGCAGTGCACGGGCAAGCACCATAGTAGGAAGTAGCTAAGGGCTACTAGGTAGCTAGGCTGTGACGACAGAGTGGTCACAAAGTTAGTTACTGCTAGGGGATCCAACGAACCGGTCGTTCTTGGGAAGTCATATGAAAGAAATGCGGACTCTATAATTTTTATGAACATACAACATTCACGGTTCGATGTACTGCCATCAATGTTTTGGATAACTGCATACTCCTTTTGCTACGTGCCAACCAATAAACGCTAGAAGAACTCAAACTAACGCGTTGAGTATGATTTCATCTTCCATTATCGTCACGGACCGTATTCATCATCTCCACTACTGCACTGTTATAGATGGAGATTTGGCGCCCAAGTAATAAGGATCAGTAACTGGTTGTTGTCGCGGATTTGAGTTTACCAACAGAAATTCCCCAAAGGCACGCTTTGAAACTGTCGTTGAACTTCTGCGAAAGAAATGGCTCCTGTAAAGACCGGAGGAATGTCAACAGTTGTGAAGCCCGCTATCAAATCGTTCCTTGTCGTGTTTCAAGAGCCCGTCCCTGGGTGGCTGATACATTCAATCGTTCCTCTCAGAGTTTCAAGAGCCCGTCCCTGGGTGGCTGCATTAATCGTTCCTCTCAGTGTTTCAAGAGCGAGCCCAAGGGTGGATCATTACTGTGCGGTTTCTATCAAGTGTCTACCTAAAGGCGTACAAGGGGTCCTAATCGTTCGTTTCGTTGAGCCAGAAAGTTGTCTACAGTTGGCAGCAGGCACCTGTAACTGAGGAATTCACTACAAACGTCCAACCTCATATCGTTCCTAGGCCGCTGTTTGTGAAGGCAATCGTTCCTTGCTCTGTTTCGGAGTTGCCATCAACCTGGTGATCTGGCCGTTGTCCTTGAGGGTGTTGCCTATCTTAATCTCGCTGTGTCGTCGAAGATGATCTGGCCGCTACTTTTTATCACCGTGTTATTGGATTGACCGTTACTGGAGTTACTGTGTTGTCGGGACTGCTGACTTGTCATGCCATGCTTTGGTAACCAGAATAAAGAACGGTGAAGTAACTATATGTATTTTAGTTAGATTTAGTTAGATTTAGTTAGATTAGATAGTGTTAATTCTGATTGATATTAGTTATATTAATTATTACTTCATTGAGACACGTAGCAAAGAACATGAAAGGTTTAAGCCAAGATTTGTGAAGGGTGACCGTGTAGCTAAAAGAATTGAAAGTGGCGGTCAGTGAGGTTGAAAATTTTGTAGAAGGGTTACGGAGAAGAACGACTGGGCAAGAGACCTATAGATTTAATGTGGATTGCAATAGAGTAGGAAGGAATAACAGGAGACAGCCAGTACTTAATGGAGACAGAAGACGATATGATTCCACGTATGCAGGTGGTCACGATAAACCAAGACCCGATGTCTATAAGGTAGGGGGCGGTGAAAGGAGAGGTAATTGTGAAATGTCGGACTTGTTTAGGTGTTATAGGTACAGAAATATACCCGAGAGAAACCTTTCCAGGAAACAATGGAGTTGGCCCTCCTATAGTGCGAACGCTAGGACGTTGAGGGACGAGTGGCTCGAAAGAAGACAGAGACAATATATAAACTCAGGTGTAAAAGACAGAGTTGAACTTATAAATAAGATACAAAATACCCCTAATGTGGTTGCGAATGTGACTGTTAGACAGGAAAAGAAAAGGTTTGTGGTGGAGAAAATAGACCAGGAGACACAGACGATGATTGAAGTGGTAGAAAAGAACACACAGACACAAATTGATACCGTAGAAAAGAAAACCCAGGTACAACCAGCCAGCAAGATAACGAAGGGAAGTCAAACCGAGCTAGTAGAAATTGTAGAAACTCCTCAGGTGAAATTAGAAAAGGGAGACACAGTTAAATTTAAGGAGGATAGACAAACAAAGACAAAAAACACCAGGAAGAAAATTAAGAAAAGTGCTAGGGCCAGGTCTGCAAGTTTGCTAGTAAATGTTGATATGACAGATACCTCAGACTTATCAGATGGAGACATTCAATTTATCCCTGACCGGAGCATGAAAAGTAGTGGTATAAACAAGAAGAATGTCAGGTGTACGGGTTCCGACTATAGGGATGTTACTTCCTCGTCTGCAGTAATGTATGGTACCCATGTTGATGGAACTATCATTAGTGAATCTTCAGAGGACGAAATAGGAAGATATAAGACATATAAGACGTGTACTGAAAATAGCGAGCAGACTGACGCAGTAAAGACACGAACAGTAAATAGAGGTAACAGAAAGAAAGCAATTAAGGAGAAAAGGCAGGTGGCAGGAATTTCTATTAATTCGACCTATATAGAAGATGACGTGAGGAAGATCAGAGAATATATGAGAATATATAGAGAATCTGAGTCGTTGATGATGTAGGATGAGCTGAAGAGGAGGTTGATGAGAAGCGAGTGAGTAGTTGAGTATCAGAGTGATCTCTCTGGTTATGTTGTAGATACATAGGGGGTGGTGTCCTTGCGTGCGTAAACGTGTAGACAAACCTGTGTTCGTCGCGCTGATTAGAGAATGAAGTGTGGAGTGTTGAAACGCCGTCTGGTTAGAATGCATGGATAGAACGATGTCAGGTTCTTAGTAATAGCGCATGGCAGGGCGGCTGATATACTTCAGAGTTGAAGCAGTGTGAAGGGAAATTGTGTAAGAATCACCGAGAGGATGCACTGTCTGAGCGAGCATAATATACGCGTGTTAAAAGGAGAAGTTGACGGTACGCTTATGGTGCGTTGAGTGTGTTTGATTGTATTTCCGAGGAAACAAAATGTTGAATGTCGGAGTGGTTTGCTATAGAGAATTAGGTAGGACAGAGAGAGTCATGTGTGCATATCTTGTGGTTGGTTGTGGTGATTAGAGAGTAGTCGAATTAGAGTTTGAAACGTCCCTTGTCCGGAGTGGCCAGATGGAGTGGGATGCTCACGTTGAGTGATGTGTGCTGGAGTAGTTGACATAATGTAAAGCTGACACGGAGAGATGTAGGCTGGTTATGAATGTTGATTGCTAGAGCTTATGTGTTGTTTGAGTCGGGTTAACTCTGAGCTTTTGAAAGAGAGTGAATGATTGAGAAAAAGTTGAAATAAGAAAGTAGTGGGATTGTGAAAGTCCTATGCCAGATATTGAATTAACGTTTTGGTTGTTGTTTTATGAAGCAGATCCGGTATCGTTGGCGGAGTTATGTTGAAGTGAGATTGCCTGATGCAGAGGAATGAGAGAATATAGCGAGGACGTACTCAGTATGTCTCATCGGAGTGAGATTTGTTGTGAGGGGCTGTTGTTAAATTTGATGATGATGGTTACTGTTGGCCAGATGCGTTTCTGGTTGCTGTTTGGTTAGAATGTGGTCCGAGGGATGTGAGAGGCATGACTGCCAGCGCAGTATGGTTGAATGAAGTTAAGAGGGAGTTGGGTGTAACCTTGAGTGTTGTGTCGGACGAGAGATGAGAAGATGATGGAGATTAGTGATGCGGGAGAATAGAACATTTGTTACGTCGGGTGGACGAGAGATTTACGTGAAGGTCGTTACGGGGTAGAAGTTGTGATAGTGGTTAGTATACGTCCAGAGAAAACTAAGTACAAATGAGAAAACAGATAGGCTGGGTTACGCTTATCTATAATAGGTTGGAAGTGATTGTTAACTTCCAAAGAGTCAAGTAAAACGGAGAGGATAGCGTATAAGTTGATGTGGAATTGAGCAAATCAGGCTGTAGATAACAGATACATTTTGTGGTTAATGCAGGTTAATTTTTGGCCTGGTTATGAGTTGTTGTGTTTTTTTAAACGAGTAAATATTTAGTCCGTAAAAGTGACTAATAATGTTTGATGACACTAAAGTAATTTTGTCTTGGTTAAAAATGATTCTTATTTTATTATGTACTAGCTGCCCGGCCGGGCTTCGCCCAGGCTCTGGCGGGGATCTATGTATGTATGTATGTATGTATGTATGTATGTATGTATGTATGTATGTATGTATGTATGTATGTATGTATGTATGTATGTATGTATGTATGTATGTATGTATGTATGTATGTATGTATGTATGTATGTATGTATGTATGTATGTATGTATGTATGTATGTATGTATGTATGTATGTATGTATGTATGTATGTATGTATGTATGTATGTATGTATGTATGTATGTATGTATGTATGTATGTATGTATGTATGTATGTATGTATGTATGTATGTATGTATGTATGTATGTATGTATGTATGTATGTATGTATGTATGTATGTATGTATGTATGTATGTATGTATGTATGTATGTATGTATGTATGTATGTATGTATGTATGTATGTATGTATGTATGTATGTATGTATGTATGTATGTATGTATGTATGTATGTATGTATGTATGTATGTATGTATGTATGTATGTATGTATGTATGTATGTATGTATGTATGTATGTATGTATGTATGTATGTATGTATGTATGTATGTATGTATGTATGTATGTATGTATGTATGTATGTATGTATGTATGTATGTATGTATGTATGTATGTATGTATGTATGTATGTATGTATGTATGTATGTATGTATGTATGTATGTATGTATGTATGTATGTATGTATGTATGTATGTATGTATGTATGTATGTATGTATGTATGTATGTATGTATGTATGTATGTATGTATGTATGTATGTATGTATGTATGTATGTATGTATGTATGTATGTATGTATGTATGTATGTATGTATGTATGTATGTATGTATGTATGTATGTATGTATGTATGTATGTATGTATGTATGTATGTATGTATGTATGTATGTATGTATGTATGTATGTATGTATGTATGTATGTATGTATGTATGTATGTATGTATGTATGTATGTATGTATGTATGTATGTATGTATGTATGTATGTATGTATGTATGTATGTATGTATGTATGTATGTATGTATGTATGTATGTATGTATGTATGTATGTATGTATGTATGTATGTATGTATGTATGTATGTATGTATGTATGTATGTATGTATGTATGTATGTATGTATGTATGTATGTATGTATGTATGTATGTATGTATGTATGTATGTATGTATGTATGTATGTATGTATGTATGTATGTATGTATGTATGTATGTATGTATGTATGTATGTATGTATGTATGTATGTATGTATGTATGTATGTATGTATGTATGTATGTATGTATGTATGTATGTATGTATGTATGTATGTATGTATGTATGTATGTATGTATGTATGTATGTATGTATGTATGTATGTATGTATGTATGTATGTATGTATGTATGTATGTATGTATGTATGTATGTATGTATGTATGTATGTATGTATGTATGTATGTATGTATGTATGTATGTATGTATGTATGTATGTATGTATGTATGTATGTATGTATGTATGTATGTATGTATGTATGTATGTATGTATGTATGTATGTATGTATGTATGTATGTATGTATGTATGTATGTATGTATGTATGTATGTATGTATGTATGTATGTATGTATGTATGTATGTATGTATGTATGTATGTATGTATGTATGTATGTATGTATGTATGTATGTATGTATGTATGTATGTATGTATGTATGTATGTATGTATGTATGTATGTATGTATGTATGTATGTATGTATGTATGTATGTATGTATGTATGTATGTATGTATGTATGTATGTATGTATGTATGTATGTATGTATGTATGTATGTATGTATGTATGTATGTATGTATGTATGTATGTATGTATGTATGTATGTATGTATGTATGTATGTATGTATGTATGTATGTATGTATGTATGTATGTATGTATGTATGTATGTATGTATGTATGTATGTATGTATGTATGTATGTATGTATGTATGTATGTATGTATGTATGTATGTATGTATGTATGTATGTATGTATGTATGTATGTATGTATGTATGTATGTATGTATGTATGTATGTATGTATGTATGTATGTATGTATGTATGTATGTATGTATGTATGTATGTATGTATGTATGTATGTATGTATGTATGTATGTATGTATGTATGTATGTATGTATGTATGTATGTATGTATGTATGTATGTATGTATGTATGTATGTATGTATGTATGTATGTATGTATGTATGTATGTATGTATGTATGTATGTATGTATGTATGTATGTATGTATGTATGTATGTATGTATGTATGTATGTATGTATGTATGTATGTATGTATGTATGTATGTATGTATGTATGTATGTATGTATGTATGTATGTATGTATGTATGTATGTATGTATGTATGTATGTATGTATGTATGTATGTATGTATGTATGTATGTATGTATGTATGTATGTATGTATGTATGTATGTATGTATGTATGTATGTATGTATGTATGTATGTATGTATGTATGTATGTATGTATGTATGTATGTATGTATGTATGTATGTATGTATGTATGTATGTATGTATGTATGTATGTATGTATGTATGTATGTATGTATGTATGTATGTATGTATGTATGTATGTATGTATGTATGTATGTATGTATGTATGTATGTATGTATGTATGTATGTATGTATGTATGTATGTATGTATGTATGTATGTATGTATGTATGTATGTATGTATGTATGTATGTATGTATGTATGTATGTATGTATGTATGTATGTATGTATGTATGTATGTATGTATGTATGTATGTATGTATGTATGTATGTATGTATGTATGTATGTATGTATGTATGTATGTATGTATGTATGTATGTATGTATGTATGTATGTATGTATGTATGTATGTATGTATGTATGTATGTATGTATGTATGTATGTATGTATGTATGTATGTATGTATGTATGTATGTATGTATGTATGTATGTATGTATGTATGTATGTATGTATGTATGTATGTATGTATGTATGTATGTATGTATGTATGTATGTATGTATGTATGTATGTATGTATGTATGTATGTATGTATCTATCTATCTATCTATCTATCTATCTATCTATCTGTCTGTCTGTCTGTCTGTCTGCTTGTCTGTCTGTCTGACCCGGCCCGGCTTCGCCCAGCCCCTGGCGGGGATCTATCTATCTATCTGTCTGTCTGTCTGACCCGGCCCGGCTTCACTCAGTCCCTGGCGGGGATCTATCTATCTGTCTGTCTGTCTGCTTGTCTGTCTGTCTGTCTGACCTGGCCCGGCTTCGCCCACTCCTGGCGGTCTAAGATAAATCCATTATTTGTAATGAACACTGGTTTTAAAAACATAAAAAGATGTGTTAGAAAATTTTCACTATTTAAATAGATGCATTACTTTTATGATAATTATGAAAATGCCTTAAAGATTGTATCATTATTTATTATAACTCATATGCCTGTAAATAACTATAGACAAAGAGTTTATAAATCTTTTGGGGGGGGGGGGGAACCCGCATTTTAACAGTATTTTAACAGGCGTGCTGCGTGTAAGGTATGCATAAAGTATGAACAACACACACAAAATTAACTTAAGAATGTCCTTCCAGACACCATGTGCTCTCTTTCACTAAAATAGAAAATTAGATTTTTAACTAACTATTGCATTTCATCTGAATCTGATATAGGGCACATACACACAAACAAATATTGTCTACATATATAGTAGAGGATATTGAAATATGGTACATGGCCAAAAGGAAAAGGGCAACCTGAAACTACTAAACGTAAATGCTGGGTACTTCAAAGGATAGGCTTCTTCCTTTTTTTAGACAAAAAAAAAAAACAACCTGCATTTTAACAGGCGTGCTGCGTGTAAGGTATGCATAAGGTATGCACACCCACAACATTGAATGAAAAATGTGATGTTGACACACACGCGGCCAACTTTTTGTAAAAACAAAAACAAAATCGAGAATATACCCATTTAATTGTGTACTGACCTTCTCTCTGCCAAGCGAACGGAAAAAAACAAATGCTTCGATTACTTCAAAAGTTCCACTCCGAAAAAAAGTAAAATTCTGACGTATCTAAAATAAATCCATTATTTTTAATGAACACTGGTTTTAAAAATATAAAAAGATGTGTTAGAAAATTTTCACTATTTAAATAGATGCATTACTTTTATGATAATTATTATGAAAATGCCTTAAAGATTATATCACTATATATTATAACTCATATGCCTGTAAATAACTATAGAAAAGAGTTTATAAATCTGTGAAAACAATGCAACAATCTATACATAAAATAATAGTGATGTTATTAAAAGTTATGACCCTTGAAATAACTTTTCTTATGTTAAGTCCCCTTGATAAATATTAGCTGCAAGGCCCGGCTTCGCCCAGGCTCTGGCGGGGATCTATCTATCTATCTATCTATCTATCTATCTATCTATCTATCTATCTATCTATCTATCTATCTATCTATCTATCTGTGAACGCCTGATGCGTCACAAAATGGGACGACAAGGCACTAGATATTGATGACACCAAAACCAGTAGGGGAATTTGGAAGTATCTAAGTTCATCGGCCAAGATATTTTTTAACAGCTTGAAAGGTCAAGCTCTGAACCCGAATTGTTTCGGTTTCCTACAACTCTACCTCAACTGTCGTTGTTCTGTAGCTTTCTCAGGGTCGGGGAATGCCAGATGTAATGTATACTTTAGGTTAGAGCTGTCAGAAAACAAAACAGGCCACATAGTTTATAGGTGCATACGAGAATCAGAGATAAACGAAAGTTGTCTAGAGACCAAAATGGGTACCGTGGGCTGGCAGATTTATGGCAGTGGGAACGTGCTTGAGCTGAGAAATCTACTTCAAGGAGCATGAACTCAAACAAGGACTATGAACTCAAAAACAAGGTCGTATTGGGGTGAAGGTAGTTAGATTAATAATAAGATGCAAATTGAAGCAGGGTACGCGAAGTACTGATTGGATGACAAGGGACAGCGACGTCACGTGGTTCAAGAAAGGCGCCAACTCGAGAAGTAATATATACTTGAGGATCCAGTCAGTTAGGGGAGTCGAGCAGGAGAGAGGACAGTTAATAGTGGACTCCGGGAGCGGCGGGGGCTGAGCCCTCTTAGGGCAGCCCAAGGAACATAGTAACAGGACTTCAGAAATTGTGGCTAATCCGTGCCCAAGTCTGTATAGTATCTGTAGGAGGAGGAAGTGTAGGAAGACGGACAAGCGCTCATGCTAGAACTCGTCTGAATCACTGATAGGAGTGAGAGCGACTAAGGATCTGTGAACGGAACCTACCCAAGGCAGATAAGCCAAAGAAGGGAAAGACACGCAGAGTCCGAGGGTCGTTAAAGTGCAAGAAAGCCACTTGAGTTAAGAGGACCGCCAGCTAAGGAGACCGCTCGTTAGTTGCAGTAGATGGCTAAACGTCAAACAGGACGACCATAGCCAGGAACACTGCGGTTGGAACCACGCAGGAGACTAAAGGTCAGATATGACAATAAGGTCAAGTGGGATCCACGACAAGCGATTGATTGGGCAGAGACAAATGAAACCCAGGAGGACGACCATAAAACCCACTGGATGGCAGAAGAAGAATGTAAGTTGACATAAGACTTAGACCTAATTAGTTTAGTTGTATATTATAAATCAGGTACTTTAGTTTAGAGAGCTATAGCAAACTACCGTAGGTGAACTTACCGCGTAATCATGAACGACCGACAAATGTCAGGACTGAGTGCAGCGTCCTGCAAAGGGCCCACACCTAACTAGCTAGCTAACTATAATAGCAGTCTAAGCAAGGAAGCATTGGCAAACTACTGAACGTTAACCCGCTAAATGGATCACGACCCGGCAAAGGATCAGGACTGAATGCGACGTCCTGAATATGACCTATATTTAAATGGCTGGTCTATAGTGTTGGGAGTCATATTAATCGGAGAGATAAGCAGAGTGTGGATAAACTGTATATGTTCATGTAAACTGAGCCATTAGCCTACAAGATTAATGATAACTAGGCGGGTCAACACGGCATATAAATACGCAGAGATGGCAGTATTGCAAGGATATAAACACAGCGACCAAACCCAGCAGACGGCAGAAGAAGATGGCAAGGCACTCGCGATCACTAGGTGAGATCGTCGGCCGGAGACGGGACGGACACAGGAAGGAATGTTGTCTTTTGTTCGCTGGACATAGGTGAAAGGAGGTCGCGCTTCTGCGGTTGTGTAGCTAAGGTGTAGTTAGGCTGGCCCGGCGTGGTACAGGCAGCGAGTTCAGATCTTCGGGTGAATGGTTTAAATACTTAATGTTGGCTGTAGGCGGCGCGTCGGGAATAGGCTATAATAATGTTAGTTAAATATATATAGACGATAGATTACTGTGTTTACAATAAGGTTCTTAATTATGTTATGGCTAAGATATACTAATACTAGTATAGATAAAGAATAGATAGATGTCAAGGACTTTGTAGGTAGTGAAAGACTAAGGTTTATTCTCACATAAAACTCACGGGTATTGTTTTATAATGTTTCAGACATTGTCTGGGTAAACAGTTACCCGCTGAACAAGTTGGATGGGAGCGAATTAGATCCCTGGGTATATGGATTGATGGACCAATCTGTGGATCAATGGGTGTTTGGGCTGAATACATTTCCACTGAAAGCCCACGGAGAGATAGTTTTG
>JACEFZ010009676.1:0-20393 GCA_014155875.1 Cepaea nemoralis | reverse complement strand
ACGATGCGAAGGAGACAATACGTGCAGGAGTGAATGAGCTTATCGAAATGCATTTGTTTATTGTCCCAAGTTCGCGAGGTAGGCAGAGGATCTCGCTATTGACTATATAGATATTGCATGCAGTCATCCGCGTAGAAGGAAAGCAATGGGAGGTTACATTCTTTACAAACGCCCAGTAAATCACCATCCGACAACTCACAGAATTACAGATACAACGACGCGTTACTAAGAGCTCTATCGGCACAGATTCTGCCAACATGAACATTCATCCGAACCATCTTGTACGCAGTTAGCAAATATGATTAGAATTACATTGTAAGAAGATATAAATGAAAGTCATCTTGAAGAAGAAAGAAATACTACAAAGTAACATCCAAGTAAATGGGGAAAAATTAAACAGATGAACCGGTGCAACTATACTGGAACAGTTACAATTTTAATTTAAGAGTCTGTATAGATAAGACAAACGTCACTTTTTGGAAGATGGATAATTTATTAATTAAAAGCTGTCAATTACAGCGAAGAAAATAATGTTGAAGTGCTTATGGAGCTTCTACAGTTGTATGTGCGTGAAACGTGGACAATAAGCAACCTTTGTTTCACATACATGCCACCGCATACTATCTGTACATCACTGTAACACTCTATTTCTCATCGCAATCGACAGCTTTGTTTGCGTGTGGATTTTTTTTGTTTTTTATTTACAGAAGACAACCTTTGTCATGGCGTCTTTCACCAAATAATATGACTGTTACAATATGACTGTTACAATATGACTGTTACAATATGACTGTTACAAGATAATTGTTCAGCTCAACCTGTTTAAGAATTTTATTATCTGTGGCAAACGGGTTACGAATGAAATTCGTAATCCTGCATCCCGTGTTCGAATCCTAGCTGCAGGCGATTTGGAAGCAGACTGCCTTGCATTGGTTTCCTTACAATGGTATATGTTTCGGTAGTTCAGAAAACTATGGCAAATTGCTGAATGTAAACTTGCCCAGGAATCACAAACAGCCAAAAATGATGGAGTTGACTGCCATGTCCTGTAAAAGATATTCAATTAAGTTGTGATTGTGGTTTTTTTTGTTTTGTTTTTTTTTTGGTTTTTTTGTTTGTTGAGATGACCATAATTTTCGTTTTCTTACAATTTAATTGTATCTGTAGTTGCTCCTGTGTACAATATCCCATTGCACTAAATGTTGCAGACCTTGGTTATCATATACAAACAACACTGTATCACCTACGTCTGTTATGTTGTTGATATTATCTTCTCAGATGGCGATTCCTGTCATTTGTTCTGTATTTCCCATAATGATTTAACTATAGGGAGACAAATGTCTGGAGACCCTGTCGCACACCTCTCTTGGTAGGCTGGTATTAATTCACCTAATTATACATTTTTATTTCAACATGCTATGATAAATATTTGTTAGTTACAAGTCTAGGATCTCTACTGTCAATTTTGGTGATCTGCAAGCATCTTTATCACGTGGAAGTGCCTTCGTCTATCTAAAGCCTTCGTGCAGTCAACGATTCACATGAATTCGCAGAAACTCAATGTAAGTCCTAAGGGGCGCAGCACAATTTGTATATCACGTGACTAGAACCCTCCCCCCTACATATATGTTGGAAATAAACAGGAAATCCTTTTGTGAGCATCTCTGGGGATTGGCTCAAGTTTGACAATCGGAAATGTTTGTTTACTGGATTTATTGATGACGCAATATCACGCACTGGGCTACTGGGAATATAACTCTATTGTCTAGAATTCAGTAAGTAACATTAACTTTCTCGTCTTTCTGTGAGATTTGCATACAATTTCTAATAGCACCCTGTGTCATAATTATGGCAGAGAGTATGGGCAATATGGAGGTTAAAATATTAGGCTAGTATATGAAGCAGAAGAGGACAATATTCCACAAACTTAAGTAAGAGGCAGAAGCTTGTGGGTTCATATTGATGAGAGACCTGGCTAATGACGACACTTTTATTTTAGGAGGTCTAGTTGTCATGCGTCGAAGAACACTTGTTCTTGCAACGAGACGCTGTCTTAATTTGCAGGTGACATGTTCGAATCTTGGCCGGTAACTATGATCCTTTTTTTAAAAAAGAAGTTAGTTGCATATCCTTTACAAGATGTCGCAGACAACCCCAGTATTTGTTTGGCTGTTTGTGATATCTTGGCAAGTTTACGTTCAGTAGTTTGCCTTTGCTTTCTGAACTAGCAGCACTTATATCATGTTATAAACACCAACGCACATCGGTATGTTGCCACATCGCCTGCAGCTGTGTTTCTAACACGGTATGCGGGTTTAAGAACTGCGTCCGTAAGCCCTTCGCCCAAGAACTTTCAATATTTGTGTTATTGAGTGCGTCATCTAGTCTCTATATCTTTCGTCTAATTCTATGAGCGCCAAACAATACATGGGCGTGTATTTAAAGCGCTGATTTAGTGGCTTAAAATGTTTCCACAACTGACAATCATGTACGCGGTGCTAGTCAATAAGTAAATCACACAGTTCTGTGCGATGGCAGATAAATGTAGTTGGTGTTTTCTACAAGTGTCATTAGGTGACAGCAACATAGAACCTTATATTACCGTTCATCAGGTGGTGCTAGATGTCTCATGCGCATGCGTAGCGCATAAACAAAATGACAACTGTACTTACGGAGTGTACAACCAAAGAGCAACGTGCCGGTGTGCGTTTTTTTGTGTGGGCAAAAGGACTGCCTGCAATGGATATTCATAAGGAAATGCTTCCTGTTTATGCTGACTACCAGCCCGAATCAAAGTGTACTTCAATGCAATGGAATCATGCTTCTTCTCCTTGTGTCCAAAAATTCAAATTTATGCCATCAGCAGGGAAGGTTATGCTGACAGTGTTCTGGGATTGTCAAGGAGTGCTTTTAACCAATTTCAAGAAGATAGGTGACAATGTGAATTCTGAATCATACTGTGAAGTTCTATCGATGCTTAATCATGCAATTCGAAGAAACCGTCCAGGACTGCTGAATAGTGTTGTTTCTCCATGACAACACCAGACAACATACGACTCGATTAACTCAGGAGAAAATTAACCAACTAAGGTGGGAAGTTCTGGACCATCCACCTTACAGTGCCGACTTAGCTCGTAGCGGTTTCCACCTTTATGGTCCACTGAAATCCCACCTTGGTGGGAGACATTTCGCGAATGACGCTGAAGTCTAATGTGAAGTGAAAACGTGGTTTAGAAAACAGAGCAAGCAGTTCTATGCCGCCGGTTTTGAAAGACGGATAAAACGATGAGATAAATGCATCAATCTTGGTGGAAATTATGTTGAGAAATAAAGGGACAATGTATGTATAAAAATAAACTGGTTTCAAGTTGTTATCATATTTAGTTATTTTTCTACAGCCATTTGTGACTTACTTATTAACTTTCCCTCGTAGTTTTACATGGTCTGACATTAGCTTTCCTGTTTAGATAATTATCATCTTCATGTGCTCCATCAGCTGGAGTTGGATTCCATGTCTCTTCACAGATCTCCGTACTTGGTTTTCTGGATCAATTCTGCTGATGATACTTATCCATGCAACAGTCTCAGTCCATCCAGCATCTTTACTCTCGGCTTGTCTCCGTCTCATCTCCCACTGATTTTTTAAGCCGTCACAATGTTTTCCAAAGAACCATGTTTGTCCCTTTCTCCCTTTTTCTTACTGTTGTATTTAATGTTTAACGTTTCTTAGTCTGTTTAAAGCAGTCGAAGTCCGCCGTAGATTTTACAAACTCTCTGTGGGGAGCATTTGTGGCGAAGAGGTCAAACCGTTTGACTCGTGCTCCGAATGTTGTGGGTTCGATTCCGGGCCGCGCCCTTCGGTTTACGAGTTAAATATTTCGGAGACTCCTGTAGGTCGTCGCTAAAAGCTACGGATGTCGTGCTTTGTGCGACGCTTTCCGTGCTGCGGAAAGAGACCGAGCCATATGGGATAAAACCCGGTGCAATGAAGTCGACCCTGTCGACTTTTAAGCGACTTTTGTTTTTTTTTAAATACAAACAGTTCAATGATTTAATTGTAAACGATGTTTAAAACGCCGACCATTTTCTAATTTATAACACAATCCAAATGCCGCCTACAGGAAATAATTCATGCAAATAAAGGCCACCAAAACAAACTGATTTCATTAGTAACACCCCGACAAAGATCCTGATTGTATTATGCCATCTGTCACGATTTCTTCTGGGAACATGCTCTTCGGGGAACAGTTTAAGTTAAGTGACAAAGCAGCAGACACTACAAATCATGGACAGATAACTTTAAAGCATAGACATGCTACACAACAGTTACAATTGTCGAAGTCAGAGATCACAGATCGACCCAGCCTAACATGGGTTTCATTAAATGTCGTGGGAAGTAGAGATGACCGTTGTGATATTGACCACCCCATTAATCGATTGGCGATTGGTCTGTAAAAATATGAGGCAAGCGTCATAAATCCAATATGACTAACAGCGCCTAAATTTACTTTCCATATACAAGATACGCCGGTCTCTATGGCGAAGGTGCTAACGGCGCTGTTCGTAATCCGTATATTCTCGTAAGACATACAGCTGCGCGAGATTCGGCAGCTGATCGCGTCGAGTTGGTTACTTACGGAGAGTACGTGAGCCGGTCGTTAAGAAAGCAATGGCAAACTACTGAAAGTAAAACTTGCAAAGACATCAACAGCAGCTGAAAAAAATGCTGGTGTTGATTGCAATGTCGTGTAAAGGATATGCGGAAAAAACACACAGATACGCCACATATCAGAGGGCGGAGTTTTGTGCTTTACTAACCACATACTCGATACCCCGGATGATGCGGAAAGAGAATCATTACTTTACTTGACTAACACATTGCCGTTTTGACTGACGATAGTTTCTAAAATTGAGTTATACCTGTCCATAGCTGCATACGCAACATGATCCCTCCCTCGCCTGCCAAGTTTACTCCAGAGCAAACTAAAACCAATACGCCTAGAACAAGAAAAGCTGCCGAATCAGCAAGCAATGCTCTAACTGTCCACCTGTCAGAGCTTTCATTGTAGACCAACTGACGACCAAGGCTTAGTACCTGACCTTTAGGTTGCATTTCCTAGCACTAGGATAAGGTTTGTGCCCTCCCAATCGCGTCCCTCCGCTCGAAGCCGTTTACTGTCATGCAGTAAATCAGTCATGTCTAAGACCTGGCTTTGAATGTATAATATAGTAAATTCGTAATTAGTATTAATATATATATATATATATATATATATAATATATATATATATATATATATATATATTATATATATATATATATATATATATATATATATATACTTTGATAAAAGCTCTATCTGAACTACTTCATTGACCATTAATGTAATTATCCGTTTCGTCATCAAATATTCCTTGTTCATGTTGTCATGTTTGTCGCCTCCTGAATATATTATTGTCTGTTTATCATTTATTACTTCACCAAATCCCTCTTACTTAACTTACTATTCACAGAGTGCAGGGAAAGGCCGAAACAACAAACGCATCATATGTATCATGACACCCAGATTACAGACCGATGATGGTTTTGAAGCATGAAGGGAAGATTACATGACATTCGAAGAAATGCCATTTAACAGGTTTATAAATTAATGGAGCAGCGGATATATAGCTAACTCGCTTGCCGTTAGTCCTTTGGTCATGTGTCCGACCCCCATGGATTCCGAAATCAGCCACGGGCTACTTAGAAGCAGGGCGCTGTGCGTATATTTCGATGACATGAGGCGTCGGCCGTTCAGAAAGCAATGGCAATTACTTATCAAAATTTGCCTAATAAATGACAAACAGCCAATAAATGCTGCGGTTGATTACAACGGCCTGTAAAGGACCTGCAATTAACTTTAACAATGAGTACTGAAATTTGTCCTGGGAAGTACAAGCGGGCCACGTTATACTTAGCTCATCAGCCGTTAAGTGACGATTACAAAGAAACAAGAAAGTTAGTTGCATATTCTTTACAAGACGCCACAGTGAAACCCAGAATGGTTTTACAGTTTGTGATCTACTAGGCAACTTTACCTCCAAAACACCTGCAGATGGCATGCAGTTTGTATTTACAGTTAGCCAATTATTGTTATTTTATTTAGTTTATTTTTTTTTTTTTTAAAGTCCGACGCTTATACCATTGTGAAAAACAACGTAAAGCGGTCTGCTTCCACGTTGCCTGCGCCTGACTTTTCAGGACAGAGATGTAAAGGTGATTTGCCCAAACAGCCGCCACAGAACGTATATGCCAGAATTGTTCTTTAGAACACCGAGCATTACCCAGAAACGATCACATGCCCCACGATGTGTGAAGCAGACATTCCGACCAGTCGGCCACAAACTGTTCGTAAGCTCTGCAAATGAAAATAGGTAGCAATAGATCAGCGCTGTTTAAAGTACGCTCTACTCAAATATTTAAACAACAACACAAAAACACAAGTTCAGAAAATCCTACCAGTCTTCATATAACAATTCACGGCCATTTATATGTAAAGTTCATCGTGTAGGCGTGAAGTATCATCATCATCAACGTTATCATTACTAATATCATCATCATAATCAGCAGCAACAGCAGTACTACGAGGGGAAGGCAATAATGAAGCCACAAATGGCTGTAGAAAAATAACTTCATATGATAAAAACTTGAAACAAGTTTATTTTTATACATTCGTTATCCCTTCATTTCTCAACATATTTCCACCTACATTGATGCACTTATCCCATCGTTTTATCAACCCTCCCAAACCAACTGGACAGAACTGCGTGCTCTGTTGCCTAAACCACGTTTACACGTCACATTCAACTTCGGCGAAATGTCTCCCACCAAGGTGGGATTTCAGTGTTTATGCTAACAAATGTTTGTCTCGTAAAGCGGTACATTGCCGGGTAGAAAAAAGTTACGCGATATAGTCAATAAGTAAGTCACACAGTTCTGTGGGATGGCAGGTAAATAAGAACAAGGACGCTTTTCTATGTAGCGAGTTTGGGAGGACTAATAAAACGATGGGATAAATGCATCAATGTTGGTGGAAATTATCTTGAGAAATAAAGGGACATTGTATGTATACAAATAAACTGGTCTCAAGTTATCATATTAAATTTTTTTTTTCTACAGCCATTTGTGGCTTACTTATTAACTTACCCTCGTATTATCAGCAAGTGCCATACTGAAACTAATTGCTTCATCAGTCTTGCATCCTGTTTTTTGTTTCCTTGCCTCCATGAATATTTGGAGCCAAGCCATTCGCTTTGCCCTCCCCGTGTTTTTCCAAACACGCTTGCTAGTTGTCATTAAGTTTACTCGTGAATTTTCTCATCACGTAACCAAATAATCTTGATTGTCTACGTCTAATTTATCCAATCGATTGTTCTTTTTCATTTGCTTTCTGAAAGCCTGTCTCTTTCGTTTCTCTGTCCGTCCATGGTATTACATTTTCCCGCGAAAGCTCATATTCAGTGTCATTAAACATTTATCCTCTTGTTTGCCGATTGTCCACGTTTCAAGTATAGTTTCTACATTCCAGAAGTATGAGGAAAGCAATATTAGTATGATTTGCAAATGTCTCATGAGAATCACTTGAGACCACACAGAAGACACGGATTTGTATTGTTATGGAATCGGACAGTGTTCATTGAAGAGGCTTAGAAATTGTTCTAGTCATAGACAAAGAAATACAAAAGCCTTTTGTGGAGGGGCTGAATGATGTCCCGGAGAAATTAATTTAACAATGCAAGTACGAATATTGGATGTGGAAAATGAGTGCGAGTTAACAAGTGCAACAAAATACAGTAGTAGATAGGGAGAAGAGATAGGGTGTGGGAGTAGAGTGAGGAAGAGAGAGAGAGAGAGAGAGAGAGAGAGAGAGAGAGAGAGAGAGAGAGAGAGAAACTGTGCAGAAGAAAGTAATCTAACAATGCAAACGTGAACAAAGGAAGCTGAAATGAGTGCCGAGTAAGCCACTGCAACAGAATAAGTGGCAGGAGAAGAGAGGATGAGAGAGATAGAGGAAGAGAGAGCGAGAAGTGGGAGGGGGGGGAGTTGGATAATGAAAGGAAGAGATGTACAGAAAAGGAGATGAGGAGAGATAGAAAGAGGAAGAGAGAGCTTAAAAGGCACATAGGGAGAGAGAAACAGACATAAAGAGAGAGACAGCGACAGACTGAGATAGAGACAGACAGGGACAGATTGTGAGTAAGTGAGAGAAAGAGAGAGAGAGAGAATGAGAGAGAGAGAATGAGAGAGAGAGAATGAGAGAGAGAGAGAGAGAGAGAGAGAGAGAGAGACGCAGCTATACAGACAGCGGAAAAAAAAAACTGACAGACAAAGAGACAGAGACATAGAGGAAGAGAGAGAGAGAGAGAGAGAGAGAGAGAGAGAGAGAGAGAGAGAGAGAGAGAGAGATGGACATAGAAAGAGGCAGAGACAAAGAGACAGACAGAGACATAGAGGGGGAGAGAGAGAGAGAGAGAGAGAGAGAGAGAGAGCAAGCGACAGACAGACAAACAGACAAACAGACAGAGACATAGAGGAAGAGAGAGAGAGAGAGAGAGAGAGAGAGAGAGAGAGAGAGATGGACATAGAAAGAGGCAGAGACAAAGAGACAGACAGAGACAGAGACATAAAGAGAAAGTGATCGACTGAGTTAGTGTCTGCGTTATTGAGCGAGAGGGACAGACAGAGAAACAGACAAACATACAAACAAAGAAGCAAATCAAACAGACATACAAACAGAAGACAGACACATAGAGAGAGAGACAGACATAGAGAGGCAAAGACACAGTGAGACAGAGACAGACAGAGATATAGAATGAGATAGAGACAGACAGAGAAAGAGAATGAGTGAGTGAGTTAGTGAGTGAGTGAGTGAGTGGATGAGTGAGTGAGTGAGTGAGTGAGTGAGTGAGTGAGTTAGTGAGTGGATGAGTGAGTGAGTGAGTGAGTGGGACAGCTAGACACACGGGCAGTCAGAGTGAGTGAGCCTTTTTTTTAAAAAATAGCGTGAATCTGTTGTTCATTGTCATATAGCGTGTATAATACAGGGCCATTTTCAGTGACATGAAACTTTTGGGTATGATATATATTGTTACTAGACCAGTCGACACCAGATGAGTGATAGGCCTGTTGTACTTCACAGAATATTCACTAGCACCAACTGCATGCTGCTGCGGTATCATAGTGGCTAGACGCTCGCTTGCAGACTCGATGGTCAAATATTCGAATCCACTATGAGGTAGATTGGTAAAATTGGCCTGGGCTCCCTCGTGGATTCAGTCTAAAATAGGTCCATCAAATGTGTTTGGAATCAAAGACGACCGGCATGAACAGGTCACATCATCAACTGTACGCCGAATCGTCTATGCAAATATATGTCTAGCACCATACTCCCAATGCGGAGAAGGCCTACAACAGGACCTGTTACTTACATAGGTTAAGCTGGATCGACCTGCTTGCCCAGGTAACTGTTGTCCAAATATCCCCGTCTCTATGAGGATTCGATCGCATGACCAACCTTTAGACAGACAGGCATTCTAGCTACGGCACTAATGTGTAAATGATTCACTTAAAGTTCAAGAACCAAGTGTCCGTCATATCGTGGCATACTGGCGTGTAGTGATACACTGGGGGTCTCCGCGGAGAAGTGATTCATCTCTCCGAAGGCCGTGGGTTCGATTCCGGGCTCGATCATTTGGTTCACGAGTGTAATATTCTCGGAGACTCCGGGGCGTCGTTGCTGGAGCTACGGAGATAGTGCTTTGTGCGTAGCTTTTAGCGGACCGCGAGGAAAACAAAGAAGTCATGTGGGATAGCATCCGGTGCAATGATATTTATAGGCTGACACTTCTTTGACATGATAACCCTGTGTGGCATGGTCAACATCATATCGTATTCCTTATGTAACGAAATATGATATCACACCAATGCTATAAGGCTAAGATAATCCTGGGGCCAAATTTGTGCAAATGCTGAGTAGATGTGGACCTATAGCTAACGGGATGGTATACTGGAGCACTAGTCACGGTTCAAAGCAGTTGATATATACAGATTACAGAGTGTTCGGCGCACACACACACATAAAAACACACGCACACACATACACACATACACACACACATACACACACACATATACACACACACACATACACACACACACACATACACACACATGTCCTAAGCCAAGTATGGTAACTGGTCAAGGATAGAAGCACAGACAGGCGGACACTTAAAGCACTGCTTTGTTGATCCCGCAGCTTCCGCAGCATGTCTTGTTCCAAACGTATTTGTGTTACCTTTCCTCTGGAGTAAACTAGGCAGGCCAAGACAGGGATCATGCTACGTAGGCAATACATGGTCTTTAAATTCAACCCAGGCTTTGCGCTATCGTCTATCAAGACGGAAAGGTGTCAGTATATATATATATATATATATATATATATATATATATATATATATATATATATATATATATATATATATATATATATATATATATATATATATATATATATATAAGTGTGTGTGTGTGTGTTCTGCTAGCTATTTTGATAAGCAGATAGGTAGGTAGTTGAACAGATAGGCGAACAGACAGACACACTAGATAGACAGAGAGAAGATAGAGATAGACAGAGACAGGGAGTCTCTGTGGCGAAGTGGTCAAACCGTTTGACTCGTGCTCCGAAGGTTGTCGGTTCGATTCCGGGCGGCATCCTTCGGTTTACGAGTTAAATGTTTCGGAGACTCCTGTGGGTCGTCGCTAAAAGCTACGGAGTTCGTGATTTGTGCGACGCCTTCCGCGCTGCGGAAAGGGACCGAGCCATATGGGATAAAACCCGGTGCGATGAAGTCGACCCTGTCGACTTTTAAGCGACTTTTTTAAGACAGAGAAAAGATAGTTTGCAAGCACTCCTAATGGTCTTTGGACTGTAGGAAATCCCTCTCTTCGCTTCCTACTAGGAAATCATTATCATCAACCCCTCCCCCCTACTCTCATCTAGCCCGCCCCCCCCCCCCCCCACACACACCCCTCCCCGCCCTCTAGCATTTGTTTTCATACATTTACAGCCGATTATCTTCACGTCATTATGCTAAACCAAACAGACTTTCCTTCTCCGTTCTCCTCAGTCAGTCATGCCCAGAGTCTTCCAACTTGTGACAACTTTATGGCGTGGTTTGGGGCTGGTGGGAGATGGTTGTGTAGAAGTTGAAAATAACAAATATCAAATAATATGTGTTTACTCCGGAAGCAATAGCAAACTGCTGAATGAAAAAAATTGCCTTGCCTAGCAAATGACAGCAAAAAGTAACACCCAAAAAAAAAAAAAAAATGACGGGGATGCTTGCTACGAGTTATAACTAACAGGCAACTAACTTTAACTCCTAAAATTTCAAATCAAAATATTTACAAGTAACAGTTTCATAAAACTAAATGACATCACGCTACATAAAAAATCCACTCTGCATACAAACTGTTCAAAGCCGCTATTGCCATGGTCCAGTTTATACAGGCCTGGAAGATGGCATGAGTTTGTAACAAGCGCGGTCTACATGAGAAGACCGTGCAAAGTGACCCACCAGAACGTTGGTCACAAACGTGTGAAAAGCTCTCCGGGCATTTTGTGAGAGGACAAAACGTCACCTTCAAACAGGTGGGGCTTAACCCATGGTCAGTGTCGGACCTGGTTCTGGTTTCATAGAGCATGGCTAACACTACGCCGCTCTTTTAGAATAATCAACGTTTAGGCATTGTTGTGTATATTTGTGAATCTTTTGTGGAACAAATGATTGTGCCATCGACAGTGTTCAGTGTATTCATTCATTCATTCATTCATTCATTCATTCATTCATTCATTCATTCAGTAGCATGTCCTTTGCAGAACCTCGCTCCCATAACAACCTTCCGGAAAACCTCTCGATCATAAGCAATATGTCCCGCGTCCGATACACCCATCTGGAGATCATCCGCCACATCCTGCACCCATCTTCTCTTTGGCCTTCCTCTTGCTCTCTTCCCAGGCATATACCCCTCCATTATTGTTCTCTCCAAACTTTCGTGACGTTTCAAGTGACCAAAATATTTCAATTTTCTTTATTGCATCGTCTTTAATAGTCAACCTTCTTCAATATTCAGCTCTTGAAGTATGGATGCATTTGTTCTTTTCTTTACCCAAGATATTCTTAGAACTCGTCTATAACATTTATATTCAAAGGCATTTATGCGCTGTTCAGCTTGTTTAGTAAGTGAACAGGTCTCACATGCGTATGTTGCAATGGGAAAGATGCATGCTCTTAAAAATCTAATTTTTATAGTTCTGTCTGTCCCACTCCATAATTTATTCAGTTGTTTTAGTCTTTGAAGAGCAATTGATAGTCGTCGTTTAATTTCTTTCATTGTGTCACCTTGTTGGTAATCAATGACCCAAGATATTCAAAATTTTCCACCACCTCCAATTTTTCCTCATTAACATATATTTCTTTCTCCATAGTGGTTTTATCTGTATGCATTATCTTTGTTTTTGCAATGTTAAGATACAAGTTGTGATTTTCACTGTTCAATTGGGTTGAGCTATTAGGTTTTCTATGCCAGTCTAGTTCAGTGTATAATATTAGTAAAATAGAATGTGGAAAACTATATCAACCTCAAGCTACGTTGAGTTCGGTCTAAGTAGTTAATTGTTATAGACTGTACAAGATGGAAGGGCTCAACGGGAATCAGAAGTAGAAGGAAAGATGTCTATAAAGGCAAGACCAAGGCCAAACGTCTCTGAGAGATATAAATGAAGCGCCACGATAATGATACAGTAGTGGCGCGTCAAAATGACATTGTCATCCAGGGCGTGAGAAACTATTCTGTCACACCCGGCCAATGAAACCTATGTGTTGCTCAACCATGCCGTGTGACACCCAGTGATCATTCACACTTGATAGTAACGAATGTAGTATCGTCACGAAGCCACGTATGCAAAGAGATACACCCCAAAACTCGCCTATGACTCTAGTAAACTTGCCACATGCGCGATGTACCTATCAACACAGCAGTGCAGTGTTTAAAAATATTGCCGGTCCAAGTTTTGTATTCACCGTCTGAAAGTTCATGTAACATAATAGGTAAAACAAAACTTGTACCGGCAATATTTTCAAACTCTGCCCAATCACTAAAAATACACCCTATACTTCTTATAGCAAAACGCCGAACAGAGGAGTTGCCGTGGGTTGCTGAGATTGTTTGCTTTCCCTATCGTAAATGTTGACCGCCTGGGCGGCTCCTCCATTCACACAGCTGGCGTCTATTTAACTCCGACGGTCACCACTTCAGATTCCGGCCTCGATGTTTTTAGCATGTATTATTAGATGATGTTTTAGCTAAGAGGAGCGGCTGGCCGAGTGGCTAGAACACCGGACTCTCATTCGGGAGAACCGGGTTCGACCACCTCGGTAAGGTGTGGGATTTTTTTCAGTCGGGGACAAAAAGAAAATCCTAACCTGCACAGTTCGCGGCGACTGCACTAGCCAGGCGGCCTTAATTCCTCAGACTCAAAGACCCCTCTGCCATACACCGCAAGGTACTATATTGGCAGTAAATGACAGCTTTTAATGACAGTTTTAGCTAAAATTAGCGTAACCATTAATAAGCGAGCAAAACACGTTCACCGTTATTTGAGTCCACATTACGTCTCAAACCTTCGAATTACCTGAAAGTGTTTTCACATCAAATTTTCCAGCCACTTAACGGTGTGTACTCATCAAGTATTCCAGTAATCTAATTGTGTTTACTCATCAAACCTTCCAGTCAACTAGATGATGTGTCCTCACCTAATATTCCAGCAATGTAATTGTGTTTACTCATTAACTCTTCCAATCAACTAGATGCTGTTTTCTCATCAAATGTTCCAGTCATTTAATGGTGTTTACTCATGAAATCTTCTAGTCATCTAATGCCGTTATCTCAAGAAATCTTTTATTCATCTAATGTTGTTTACTAATGAAATTTTGCAGTCGTCTAAAGGTGCTTACTCATGAAATCTTCCAGTCATCTAATGGTGTTACTCATGAAATCTTAACGTTATCTAATGATGTTTACTCATAAAATCTTCCTGTCATCTAATGGTGTTTATTTATAAAAACTTCCAATCACCTAATGGTGTTAATTCATGAAATCTTCCAGTGGTCTAATGGTGTTTACTCGTGAAAGCTGTCAGTCATCTAATGTCGTTTTCTCATGAAATGTTCCTGTCATCTAATGGTGTTTACTCATGAAATCTTCCAGTCATCTAATGGTGTGTACTCATGAAATCGTTCAGTCATCTAATGGTATTTACTCATGAAATCTGTCAGTCATCTAATGTTGTTTGCTCATCGTATCTTCCTCTCAACTAATGGTGTTTACTCATCAAATCTTCCAGTCAACTAGATGGTGTTTACTAAACAAATCCTCTTATCACCTAATGGTGATTACTCATCAAATCTCCTAGTCACTTAGGTTGTGTTTGCTTCTCAGATGTTCCAGTCACCTCGCCTAAATGGTGTTTTTTGTCAATTTTAGAGTCACCTTATCTAGACAATGTTTAATCTTCAGTCTTCGAGTCACCTTTATAGTGCTTACTCATAAAATCTTCGACTCGTTTAGATTATTGGAACTCCTCAAATCTTCTAGGGAACTAGATGGTGTCTACTTCTTTGACGAACACTTACGAAGCCTTACATCTTTTCTCTTTTTCTTGGTGGTAGATTGCTTATGGACAAAGAGGAGGTGGTAGTGCGCCTGTGGGACCAGATGGAGAAGGAGGGGAAACAGATTGAGAATCCATATGCGGAGAGAATGAGATTGCGGGGATCGGCAGGGGTTCTGGAAGAATCTCAAAACAGGGAGGGAAGACCAGGAGAACTTTTAATCAGATAGCGATGGGAACGATTAGTAGTATGACTCTTCGCTGGCTGTAGAACGAGGGGTCGGAGTACGTATGCGACTGTCCTGAGTGCAGTGATGTCGGTTCTCAACTCAACTCAACTCTTTTTCTTGGTTGTTAGTGACAAGACATTCTCACTGCTAGTAGAATGGCGTCAGAAATATTGTGTTCACAAATTATGATTTTTCTCTCAAGTCAAGTGTTGTATTCTACCTTTTTGTTTTCTACCTACCTAACACCAACCAGCTCTGTGGCAAAGGGGTTACGGACGCAGCTCGTAATTTCGGATACCGCGTTCGAAACACAGCTGCGGGCGACTTGGTAGCAGACCACATTGCGTTCGTTGCCTTACTCATGATATGAGTGCCGGTCGTTCAGAAAGCAATGGCAAACTACTAAACCTAAACTTACCCAGGAATCACAAACAATCACACTCACAAGATGCTGGAGTTGACTGCAACGTTCTGTAAAGAATATGCAATTAACTAACTAACCTATTACCATGTGGAGAGTCATGAACGCTAACGTCACTTGTCAAGGCACATGATGATGATGATAACCTGGCTACCCATTTGTATGCCTGCTTGCCGACTACCTTCCTTCATGTCTGCCTGCCTAAAACCTTCATACCTCCCGTTTTACCTACCTGGATACCTACTTATCTGTCACGGCGGTTCTCCGGAGTAAGACACAGAAATTATTGGAGCTCTATTTATGCCAAACATCATTACAGGGACTTCACTTGATTGATTCAATCAGCTACTATTTAACATCTATTTACAATTGCTAGACATTTTAACTACTATTGGTAATTTTACATTAACGTGTGACGTCATTCTATTGGACCTTCCAACTATAATTAATTGATCTTGTTTTATCCTTTTGTTTCCGTTAACTTCACATTCTGGTGACTCCACTGTGCCGAGGGGAGATAATTAAATACCATAAACTAAATGTGATTGCTCTTGCGCTTAACTTCATGATTGCTGGTGGCTGGGTAGACAGTTCATTCCACGATACTGTCAAATAGACTTTAACGTACATTTCTTGTTCATAAAGCAATCGCAAACTAGTGAACATAAAAGTTGCCTAGGAAATGAACTTGGGGTGGATTGCTACGTCCTGCAAAGTACATGAAACATTTAAGTACAATAAATTGGGAAAACCTAATTTACAAACTGGAAGCCATAACAGTACGATAGAAGAATTAAAAAAGCTTAGAGCTTCTCTCGCTGGATATCGCGTCTGCGACATGAGGGGAAAGCTTATCTTATACTTCCCGATAGATAAGCGATCATCTAGGTTGAGTGGAACGGTAATGAGAAAAGGATGTTGGTAGCAATGGCCGTGTCTAGACTTGGTGTATACACTAGTTGGCAGGATAGAAGTCTAGACAAAGTAATGATCAAGTAACAAGTATGGCCAAGAGATCCTTGCATTATGAAATTATAACCTTCTTCAACAGCGGTGTTGACTTCAGCTGATGTTTGTTGTGTGTGTGTGTGTGTGTGTGTGTGTGTGTGTGCGTGTGTGCGTGCGTGTGCGCGTGCGCGTGTGTGTGTGAGAGAGAGAGAGAAAGAGAGAGAGAGAGAGAGAGAGAGAGAGAGAGAGAGAGAGAGAGAGAGAGAGAGAGAGAGGGTAGATATATATATATAGAGAGAAAGAGATAGAAAGTGAGAGAGAGTATAGTTTGGATGAAAAGACATCCTCATCGGACGTGACATTATCCGGATTTGAAGCAAATGTTACTTTGCAACACTCGTAATACTATACATATCATACTATTATTTGTGTGTGGTCTGATTTCCATGACTATTCTAATTTAATGTCGAGCGGTTCAATGAATCTGAGAATAGTTCCTACAAGTCTTTTTCACATCCCCAAAAAATATTAGCAGTATGTTTACTATTTAGAGTTAGATACAAAGTTAATTGTACTAACACGCGCAGGAAATCGTGAATCGTATAATGGTTCAGGTTGCTTGCTTGCTTGCTTGTGTTCGTTGGCTTGAGCTCCAACGCAAAGTCCTGTATGTCGGATGAAGGCATCCTGTTGTCCAACATCAGTGTGATGTCATACAGGACCTGAGGTTTGCGTGAGTATCCGTTGTCCCATGTCTGGCTTATTGGTGTGCAGACTGGTGGTTCCTCGCCGTACAGGCAGACACTCTCCGACTTCGGAGGAATCGGCGATCCTATTGACCCCGGAAGGGATCTGTTGCCCAGGAAGCTCGGCGAGGACGCGTCAATAGGTCTTGGCCAGTATATAACCCGGCCCTGGTGCCTTGGAAACACCTCTGCGTCCCATGGTTCAGGTTAATATTGATGCAAAATGTAGGAGACTTGACCCTCATTCTAACGCTGCACGTTTCATATGGTTACTGGGGCAACTGAAGTGGAAATGCGGGAGTGGGTTCCAAAATCTTCATTGTCGTAAAAATAAGCCATGTTCTTGTGTTTATTTTTTCAAGTCTGTTATGTCGTTCTTGCATTCGTTTATTCCGTTATTCCATTCGTTCGTATGTTCATTCTGTCGCTCGATAGTTTGCATTTTCGTTTGTTCTAACTTCAATTCTTCTTACTGAATGTATAGCTATTCAAGTACAACGAAATTTGGAACATTTGACCGACATTCTATTCTCCCTGACACATTGCAACAAATACACCATTTCAATGTGTTTGCAAAACTTCACTTAATATACTCTTCTCCTTGCGTATTCTTGGAGTGAAAACGAATACTGGTATCAATCAAATTTGTTTCCCCGATATCGTCTAAGAAATGTTTGTTTTTGACGTAAATGTCAAAGCTGCGAATTTAGTTGACTGGGTTAACCTTGACAGGATACAATGTATTCACGTTAGCATAACAATTGCCTTAAGTGACTGTAATTAACCGGCTTATGTGATTTAGGGGATAGTAAAACAATTCTCCGAAATACCGACACGAGTGTTCGAAATCAGCAGCGAGCCACCTGGAAGCAGATCGTTTTGCGTTGATTTCGATGATATGAGTCATCTGTCTTTCAGAAAACCGCGGCAAACTATTGAAAGTAAAAGTGTCCAGAAAATCACAAACAACCAATACGTGCTGGGGTTGATTGCACCCTCCTGTAATGGATATTCAATTAACTTAAAAGTTAAGGAACCTGTTACACGCAATGAGACGTATTAGGTACATGGTTCTAGCCCCATATTTCTATAGACCAGTCCATACCTGATGTGTCAATATCATATGTCTATAGACCAGTCCATGACTGATGTGTCAATATCATATGTCTATAGACCAGTCCATGACTGATGTGCCAATACCATATGTCTATAGACCAGTCCATGACTGATGTGTCAATATCATATGTCTATAGACCAGTCCATGACTGACGTGTCAATATCATATTTATATAGACCAGGCCGTGACTGATGTGTCAATATCATATTTCTATAGACCAGGACATGACTGATGTGTCCATATCACGATGTCCGTGTTTACTTTCCTTGGCACTTCCAAGTACCCATTTAAGGGGCGGGGGTGGAAAAGGGGGGGGGGGGGTTGCTGGACCTGGAAATCCAAGTCATTTGAACAAATTACTCTTTGATATAGATTCGAATATATGACTACATAGCAGGGAGATAAGCATGCTAGCTACAGCTCCACTCCGCCACCCATAACAATTCCCGCGTCCACATCAAATGGAACAAGAGAATCAGCATTTAACTGTGGCATACAGTGGTACTTATCTTTTTTGTTTGTTTTTATGTTATATGGCTAAACCTCACAGAAATGTTACCCTGTTTGGTTTACGAGTATTTCATTCTGCCTCCTGTTTGTTTCCTTTTCTGTAACTCTAATTACCATGATTGATTTCTGTGGCTGTAATCAACGTGGAAACATCACTTCGCTTGTCTGCCCGGAGAGTTCTGTTTATGTTTTCTTGAAGGTAAAGTTACAATGTGCTTTTAAATGTAACAATTCTCGCTTTCTTGTTCGTTTGCAGGCTTGCGGCGATTTTCTGGTGTAAAGCTTGTTCGTTCTGTTGGGAAATGTCACTGTTTTTGAAAGACGCAGGTGAGGCAGTTACCATTACAGATACTGGCACAGATTCTAGAAGTCATTGGACGTGATTAGCACGAATCGTCTCTACTGCACCCAGGACACATTCATGTGTGTTATGTCTCTCTAAGTATGGATTTTCTGCCCTGGCCATGGGGGAGCGCGGAAAGGGGGGGGGGGCTAAACAGGCTGCTAGGCTGGCAGGGAGTGCACATCTTGGTGGTAGATCACGTATGGACAAGGGAGAGGTGGTCGGGCGTCTGTGGGATCAGGTGGAAAAAATGGTGGAATAAAGTGAGAATCCGTATGTAGAGAGAGGATGTTATGGCAGGGGATCGGCAGGGGTTCCGGAAGAATCTCAAAACTGAGAGGGAAGACCAGGATAACTTTCAATCAGATAGCGGTGGGAACGATTAGTAGTGTGACCTTTTGCTGGCTGTTGAACGAAGGTACGGAGAGCGTATGGGAATGTCCTGAGTACAGTGATTCGATTCCTAGCTTCATTCAACTCAAGGGGACACACACACACACACCACAAACACACACACACACACACACACACACACACAACACACAGAGAATGTTGGAGTTAGTGTGTGTGAAAGAAAGAAAAAAAAAAATATATATATATATATATATATATCGAGAGAGAGAGAGAGAGAGAGAGAGAGAGAGAGAGAGAGAGAGAGAGAGAGAGAGAGAGAGAGAGAGAGTTGTGTGCACGCATGTCATGTGACATGCTTTTCCATATGTATTTCTGTATCATCACCTTTCATGTTATCATTTTCACTGCCACTTGACTTTAATATGTAATATATGCACTGCGTATTTCATCATGCTTATGTCAATTCCAGAAATTATATTATTTATTGAATTGCATCACTATTGTTTCGTTACACATTGTGTAGCATATTTCATTTTCATTTTCACCATTTTCCCCACAAGTTTGTCAATTTTTGGGAGGATTCTCACGATAATCGCCAGTGCATATATGTGTCTAAAGTGTGGGAGATTGTTCATATTAGATTTAGTGAGCATGTTTGCCAGCGTGTATGTGTCTAGATGTGTGAGTACGAGTGTGGGTGGATGGGTGGGTGTGTATACGTCTTTCTATGTGTGTGTTTTATATGTGTGTAAGTGGATTGGGTGGGTTGACATGTTGGGAGTTGGAAGCAGTACCCACTCTGACTTACCCACAATGAAGTACAGCCATGAGGAGGGACTGATTTCATTTGGAGGGGATGGGTTCTTGGAAGCCAAAGTAACCCCTAATAGCTCTGGAAATCTAGGGTTTTTCCCAGGAAAGTTAATTTCTTTCCCCCCAAAATCTTCCTTCCCCAAAAAAAAGAAACTTAAATTTGCTCGGGGGAGTCCCCAAAACCTTTAAAAAGAAATTCCC
>JACEFZ010009675.1:5000-29947 GCA_014155875.1 Cepaea nemoralis | reverse complement strand
ATTAATTTTTCTAACACTTTCCCTCCAAGTCGTACCTCCAAGCAACTCCTCAACATTGTATCTCTAACCCACTCCTCCAAGCCGTACCTCTAACCCACTCCCCTCATATCGTACCTCTAACTCCCTCCTTCAAGCTTGACCTCTAACCCACACCCCCCACGTCGTACCTCTATCCCCCTCCTCGAAGCTTTACATCTAGCCCGCTCCCCAACTAAGTAGCTCTAACCAACTTCCTCCCCCCCCCCCCCACGTAGTACCTCTATCCCCCTCCTCCAAGCTTTACCTCTAAACCACTCCCCCCCCCCCCCCCCACGTCGTACCTCTATCCCCCTCCTCCAAGCTTTACCTCTAACCCACTCCCCCCCCCCCCCCCCCCCCCCCCCCCCACGTCGTACCTCTATCTCCCTCCTCCAAGCTTTACATCTAACCCGCTCCCCCACTAAGTAGCTCTAACCAATTTCCTTCATCCCCTCCCCCCAACGTCGTACCTCTAACTCCCTCCTCCAAGCTTTACATCTAACCCGCTCCCCCACTAAGTAGCTCTAACCAACTTCCTCCCCCCCTCCCCAACGTCGTACCTCTACCCACCCTCCCCACACGTCGTACCTCTAACTCCCTCCTCCAAGTGTGACCTCTACCCCCCTCCCCACACGTCGTACCTCTAACTCCCTCCTCCAAGTGTGACCTCTACCCACCCTCCCCACACGTCGTACCTCTAACTCCCACCTCCAAGTGTGACCTCTAACCCGCTCCCCACACGTCGTACCTCCAACTCCCTCCTCCAAGTGTGACCTCTACCCACCATCCCCACACGTCGTACCTCTAACTCCCTCCTCCAAGTGTGACCTCTACCCCTCCCCACACGTCGTATCTCTAACTCCCTCCTCAAAGTGTGACCTCTACCCACCCTCCCCACACGTCGTAACTCTAACTCCCTCCTCCAAGTGTGACCTCTACCCACCCTCCCCACACGTCGTACCGCTAACTCCCTCCTGCAAGTGTGACCTCTACCAACTCTCCCCACACGTCGTACCTCTAACTCCCTCCTCCAAGTGTGACCTCTACCCACCCTCCCCACACGTCGTACCTCTAACTCCCTCCTCCAAGTGTGACCTCTACCCCCCCTCCCCACACGTCGTACCTCTAACTCCCTCCTCCAAGTGTGACCTCTACCCACCCTCCCCACAAGTCGTACCTCTAACTCCCTCCTCCAAGTGTGACCTCTACCCACCCTCCTCACACGTCGTACCTCTAACTCCCTCCTCCAAGTGTGACCTCTACCCACCCTCCCCACACGTCGTACCTCTAACTCCCTCCTCCAAGTGTGACCTCTACCCACCCTCCCCACACGTCGTACCTCTAACTCCCCCCTCCAAGTGTGACCTCTACCCCCCTCCCCCACGTCGTACCTCTAACTCCCTACTCCAAGTGTAGCCTCTACCACCCCCCTCCCACCCAACGTCGTACCTCTACCCACCCTCCCCACTCGTCGTAACTCTAACTCCCTCCTCCAAGTGTGACCTCTACCCCCCTCCCCACCCAACGTCGTACCTCTACCCACCCTCCCCACACGTACCTCTAACTCCCTCCTCCAAGTGTGACCTCTACCCTCTACCCCCACGTCATACCTCTAACTCCCTCCTCCAAGTGTGACTTCTACCCCCCTCCCACCCAACGTCGTACCTCTACCCCACCCTCCCCACACGTCGTACCTCTACCCACCCTTCTCACACGTCGTACCTGTAACTCCCTCCTCCAAGTGTGACCTCTACCCCCCCCCCCCACCCAACATCGTACCTCTACCCACCCTCCCCACACGTCGTACCTCTACCCACCCTCCCCCACACGTCGTACCTCTAACTCCCTCCTCCAAGTGTGACCTTTACCCCCCTCCCCACACGTCGTACCTCTAACTCCGTCCTCCAAGTGTGACGTATACCCCCCTTCCCACACGTCGTACCTCTAACTCCCTCCTCCAAGTGTGACCTCTACCCACCCTCCCCACACGTCGTACCTCTAACTCCCTCCTCCAAGTGTGACCTCTAACCCCCTCCCCACACGTCGTACCTCTAACTCCCTCCTCCAAGTGTGACCTCTACTCCCTCCCCACACGTCGTACCTCTAACTCCCTCCAAGTGTGACCTCCACCCACCCTCCCCAAACGTCGTACCTCTAACTCTCACCTCCAAGTGTGACCTCTACCCACCTCCCCACAAGTCGTACCTCTAACTCCCTCCTTCAAGTGTGACCTCTACCCACCCTCCCCACACGTCGTACCTCTAACTCCCACCTCCAAGTGTGACCTCTACCCCCTCCCCACACGTCGTACCTCTAACTCCCTCCTTCAAGTGTGACCTCTTCCCCCCCCCTCCCCACACGTCGTACCTCTAACTCCCTCCTCCAAGTGTGACCTCTAACCCGCTCCCCACACGTCGTACCTCTAACTCCCTCCTCCAAGTGTGACCTCTACCCCCTCCCCACACGTCGTACCTCTAACTCCCTCCTCCAAGTGTGACCTCTATCCCCCTCCCCACACGTCGTACCTCTAACTCCCTCCTCCAGTTGTGACCTCTACCCCCCCTCCCCACACGTCGTATCTCTAACTCCCTCCTCCAAGTGTGACGTCTACCCCCTCCCCACACGTCGTACCTCTAACTTCCTCCTCCAAGTGTGGACCTCTACCCCCCTCCTCACACGTCGTACCTCTAACTCCCCCCTCCCCAACGTCGTACCTCTACCCCCCTCCCCACACGTCGTACCTCTAACTCCCCCCTCCCCAACGTCGTACCTCTACCCCCCTCCCCCACACGTCGTACCTCTACCCCCCCCCCTCCCCACACGTCGTACCTCTAACTCCCTCCTCCAAGTGTGACCTCTACCCCCTCCCCACACGTCGTACCTCTAACTCCCTCCTCCAAGTGTCACCTCTAACCTGCTCCCATCCCTTGCTAAATGAACGGCTTTAAATGTGTAAGCCCAGGACAGGACATCGCTATTATTGGTCACGTGTTCAGTGAGCTCATGACAAATCTCAGCCTCTGTGGTGAAGGAGTTTCGATTGCGATTAGTAATCACGCATACCGCATTCGAAATTCCGCTGCCGGAGATTTGGAAGCAGACAGCCTTGCGTTGGTTTTCATACAGTTGTATGACCCTGGTCGTTCAGGAAGCAATGGCAAACTACTGATCGTAAACGTGCTCAGGAATCACAAACAGCCAAAAGATTCTGGAGTTGACTGCCATGTCCTGTAAAGTTTGTGCAACTAACTTTAAATTTAGATAGACATTTTTGTTTTAAGGTTAGGTAGTTGCAACATTTAGTAGTAGTGGTAATTGTTCACAGTGCACAAGAAGGGTTTAAATAAAATTGCAAGAAAACAGAGATTATGGTCGTTTCACACAAGAAAGCAACACCGCAATGCAATATACGGGTAAATGGGAATATTCTTAAACAAGAGAATTGGTACAGCTATCTCGAAATAGTTATAAAATATTATGGGAGATGCTTTGAAAAGATTAGAGCAAGAATCACTATGGCAAAGGTAGCCTTTTGCAAGATGGAAAACATTACTGACCAATCAAAAGATGTCAATTGCAACGAGAAAAAGAATGTTGAAGCGCTACATAAAACCTATACTTTTGTATGGATGTGAAACATTAGCAATGAGCAGTCAAACTGAAAAACATCAAATGCCAATGGAAATGGGATTTCTGAGTAAAATACAAAGAATACCATGGACAGACAGAAAACCAATGACCAAGCCCTACAAGAAACAAATGAAAACTATAAACTGATTAGAGAAATTAGACGTAGACTGTCAACATTGATGGGCACATTATGAGAAGAAATAAGCTAGAGAACTTGGTAACAACTGGCAAGATTGAGGAGGAGGAGAACAAGGGGTAGTCAAAGAAGTAAATATGGCTTGGCCGCATGGCATAATCGAGACAAAACCGCAGAGCTGATCCACGACTCTGCTGATTGTATGAGATGGTGAAACAATACCGCCAATGCTTCTCAGCACAGCACAAGATGATGATGATGATGGATTTTTAAACATGTGTTCATAAGCACACTCTTGTGTAACATGTATTAATGTGGGGCAGGAACATAAAGTCAAGTGTCAGGGCGCACGGATAACATCAGACAGAACATGCGTCACAGAGATAACATCACAGAGATAACATCACAGAGATAACATCACAGAGATAACATCACAGAGATAACATCACAGAGATAACATCGCAGAGATAACATCGCAGAGATAACATCACAGAGATAACATCACAGAGATAACATCACAGAGATAACATCACAGAGATAACATCACAGAGATAACATCACAGAGATAACATCACAGAGATAACATCACAGAGATAACATCACAGAGATAACATCACAGAGATAACATCACAGAGATAACATCGCAGAGATAACATCACAGAGATAACATCACAGAGATAACATCACAGAGATAACATCACAGAGATAACATCACATAGATAACATCACAGAGATAACATCACAGAGATAACATCACAGAGATACATCGCATAGCTAACATCACAGAGATAACATCACAGATGATAACATCACAGAGATAACATCGCATAGATAACATCACAGAGATAACATCATCAGAGGATAAACATCACATGAGATAACATCACAGAGATAACATCACAGAGATAACATCACAGAGATAACATCACAGAGATAACATCACAGAGATAACATCGCATAGATAACATCACAGAGATAACATCACAGAGATAACATCACAGAGATAACATCGCATAGATAACATCACAGAGATAACATCACAGAGATAACATCACAGAGATAACATCACAGAGATAACATCACAGAGATAACATCACAGAGATAACATCGCATAGATAACATCACAGAGATAACATCACAGAGATAACATCACAGAGATAACATCGCATAGATAACATCACAGAGATAACATCACAGAGATAACATCACAGAGATAACATCGCATAGATAACATCACAGAGATAACATCACAGAGATAACATCACAGAGATAACACCAGGTGCAAGGTACATCACAGAGATAACATCGCATAGATAACATCACAGAGATAACATCACAGAGATAACATCACAGAGATAACATCGCATAGATAACATCACAGAGATAACATCACAGAGATAACATCACAGAGATAACATCGCATAGATAACATCACAGAGATAACATCACAGAGATAACATCACAGAGATAACATCGCATAGATAACATCACAGAGATAACATCACAGAGATAACATCACAGAGATAACATCGCATAGATAACATCACAGAGATAACATCACAGAGATAACATCACAGAGATAACATCACAGAGATAACATCACAGAGATAACATCACAGAGATAACATCACAGAGATAACATCACAGAGATAACATCACAGAGATAACATCACAGAGATAACATCACAGAGATAACATCAGGTGCAAGATGCATCACAAAGATAACATCACAGAGATAACAATAGGACAAGCAACGACTTCATTTTATTAATTGAATAACACATTACACAAGAAATTCCATTGGAAGCTATAAAAGGAATTATTGTATGTTACTAAGTGTTGCCTGTCCTTAGCAGGACGTGATCAATCCCTGGATGGATTTTGAGGCAATTTTACTTTCAGTAGTTTGCCATTGCTTTTTGAAAGAGAAGTCAACGTCTAAGTGCAACTAACTCGATTGTGTATGGAGTGAACCCAATACCACGCCACTATAGAGCAGGAAGCTTAACTGAATCAGCGTCAAACAAAACAAAAAAAGCATTTTAGGACCAAATATTGTACACAATCAAATGAACAAGCTTTATAATGTAAATTTCCTTCACTGCGCATTGAAATTGTGGGAGATACCGCGAAACGAAACAATAGCATTATGACCATTAGTATGAAATGGGAGGTCACATTTTGGCGATATACTATCCTTCGGCACTGAATCAGCAGAGAACGTGCTGTTAATGTTTCGGGCAATTGCATATTACATAGCAGGGTGTATTTTTAATAACTGTGCAGTGTTTGAAAATATTGCCGGTCCAAGTTTTGTATTTACTTATTATGTTGCATGAACTTTTCAGAGGGTGAATACAAAATTTGGACCGGCACTATTTTCAAACACTGCACAGTCATTACAAATACACCCTATAGCAGTGATGGCATCTGTCTGTGAAGAAAAGTAAAGGTAGAGTCATAGCAAGTGCTGCCGTTGTGGGGAGGGGGGGTGATGTTGTAGGCCATGCTATATGAGGTTAGGTGGCCGGTTCCTTCCTCGCTGTCTTTCTTTGCCAGGCAATTGTGAAATGTGTCTTGTACTGAAGCTGTTATGAGACTGGGTCGACCCTAGAGATCGCACAAAACTAATCTTGCCTCTGCTGGCTATTGAACCAGGAAAACTGTCTTGGCAGGCAGGTGCGCTAACTACTATACCCACGTCTCCTGACAATAGGTAAACAATTGTAAATCAATTAAGGCTTCAGAGTTGTGGCTTTACAGAAATATGAAGAACATTCCTTCGACATCCAAAATGAACAATCTCAAAGTTTTGAAAAAGTCATTACCCGCTGTACCTTATGCTACCGATGTCAAACTTGGACATTATCCAGATCATTCTTAAGCAAAATCAACACCAACGAGAAGATTTGCTTGAGGAGAGCTGCCAGCTTTACTATCCGAGACCGAATAAGAAATGATGTTATCAGACAGACAGTGGGATCAACGCCTTGGGACACATTTATTGAAAGACAGAAGAACAAATGGTTTGGCCATCTCGTTAGAATGCAACACCATCAACTACCAGCGCTGGCCCTACATCAAAGAACAACTGTTACGAGAGCAAGAAGACGCACGGGAAGAAACTGGATTGACGACATCAAAGATGTTGTACAATCACACGGAATAACACTATCCAGTGCCACCCATAGGGCGCTGGGGAGCCAATTATCCTCCCCACGACGCTAGAGGCAAAAGTGGAAGATTGTGATGATGATTTCCCTCTATGGACAACTATCCCTTTCAAATTAATGTGTGGCTGACTTGGTCACAGTATTATTAATCCTAGGCTTGGATGGGCCCTAATTATAACTTCTCTTCTGAGATTGAACGGGTAAAGGTAATGGGAAACTGACTGAACTTGCAAGATATTTATTGTTCGTGTCATGTTGGAGTGCCAGGTAACGCTGGAGAAGATCCATCGAATTCAAGAGCGCCGAGGCAAACTGGTTAATTCGTCTGTCTTGCATACTGTAGGTCTTTGGTTCGTTCCCCACTAGACGTTCACAACACGAGTTCAATACTTACGGAGACTTCTGGGAGTCATCGCTGAAGCTACAGATTTCGTGCTTTGTACGATGCTCACGGCACGTAGCTTGCCGTTTTGCAGATAAAAACCGAGCCAGATGGGTTGACACCCGGTGCAATTAAATCAACCCTCTCATGTTTGGAACACTCATGATAGACAAGGCAAACATTCAGAAGACTGTCTATGAACGGAAGCTAGCTGAATACACAATGATAGACGAAATAACGTATTTGAGGATGCTTAAGTCTGGATTTCGAAGTTATTCCAAGATTAAGACCCATTCGATAGGAGGAATTCGACGTGTATACAAGCAGCCTGTTACATAAACGACCATAATCTACACATTACATCAGCTGAGTTAAATAGAGCATAGAAAGGCACTATGGCCTAATTAAGAAATGTCTGATTACAGGCTTTCAAAGTCTAGGCGAAAGTGTTCGTTTTGCTTTCAAAATCTAGAAAACAAAATATTTGCTTGGCTTTCAAAGCGTAGACTAAATTAGTCGAATGACTTTCAAAGTCGTAACGAATTTATTTATTTTGCTTTAAGAATTTATGAAAAAATATATGTTTGGCGTTTAAAATTTAGACGAAATTATTTGTCTGGCTTTCAAAGTGTAGTTACATGTACTCATTTAGCTTTCCAAGTATAAGCGACATTAACTGTTTGCCATTCAGAAGGGTTTGCTTTATTTATAATTGTGCACGTAAAGGTGAGCGCACGACGAATACTGCCCTAAGTGTGTGAGTTGTAAGGCTTTCGTTTATTCTAGATCAAGGTCATAAAGTGCCAGATGAACACTTCTATTTCTCGCTGCATTTGCTTCTCAGACGCGTGGATGGTACGCGACTTTTGAAAGACTTTATTTACAGGTATGATTGATGCGTTCCTTGAAAGACTGTATGTTGTCGCATTGCTCGGTGTGGGTCTTTCAAAACCTTTATCTCCAGATATTTAAGTCTCTAAAACACGTGCGCGCGCACACAGACAGACAGACAGACAGACAGACAGACAGACAGACAGACAGACAGACAGACAGACAGACAGACAGACAGACAGACAGACAGACAGACAGACAGACAGACAGACAGACAGACAGATAGATAGATAGATAGATAGATAGATAGATAGATAGATAGATAGATAGATAGATAGATAGATAGATAGATAGATAGATAGATCCTCGCCAGGAGCTGGGCGAAGCCGGGCTGGGTCAGTTAGTCTATAATAAAACCTTATCTACAGTAATGTTTCACACTCGTCATATAGGCGCGTAAATTAACATTGCTCAATGCGATGTAACGCTTCTTACAAACAATGTCACATATTTCTGTACCAAAGGACGCTCAGTGTGTTTATTGCTTGCTCTCAACACGATATACTTCATTTATCTCCCGCTGTCCCATCCCTGTTGTTACAAGAAGCCACTATATCCGCATTGTTTCCGTCTGGGCATTGGGTGGCCACTGTTGACAAAAAAATATCTCAAATCTAGTACAGTGTTCAATCATGACCTGGTTTTTAAAAAAAAAATGATTGCATATCCTTTACAGGACATCGCTGTCAACATCAGCATCTTTCAAACTTCTTGGCAAAATTACGCTCAGTAGTTTGCAATTGCTTTCTGAGCGACCGGCTCACATACCCCTAAGATACCGGCGCGGCTAGAACCACTGCTGATTCTCACCGTCGTGACATTACTCACGAGAGTATACGGGATTACGGAGAAAGTCGCTAACCCCTATCCAATTAGATCCCCCCGCTAAAGTGAAGTTCCGATACTACTGGTATACGCCGGGTTGGTTTCTGAGCTGGGCAATGGGAAAACAAGGCGGTGAATTTTACGAGGGTAAATTAATAAGTAAGCCACAAATGACTGTAGAAAAATAACTATATATGATAACAACTTGAAACCAGTTTATTTTTATACATACATTGTCCCTTTATTTCTCAACATAATTTCCACTAACATTGATGCACTTATCCCATCGTTTTATCAGTCCTCCCAAACATGCGGCATAGAAAAGCGTGCCCTGTTCCCATGTACCTGCTATCCCACAGAACTGTGTGACTTACTTATTGACTCTCCCTCGCAACTTTTTTTCTTGCTAGCTTTGAACTGCCAGTCTCCCTGGCGAAGAAGTTAACGACTTTCTCCGTAATCCCGTATATCCACGTGAGGAACACAGCTGCGCGAGATTCGGCAGTGGATCGCGTCGCGTTGGTTACTTACGGGTATATGAGCTGGTCGCTCAGAAAGCAATGGCAAACTACTGAGTGTAAGCTTGCCAAGAACATCAACAACAGCTGAAAAATGCTGGTGTTGACTGCAAAGTCCTGTAAGGGATACGCAATTTAAAAAAAAAAGCTTTGAACTCAAGTTTAGTCCATGCACACTATTTCTAGCAGCACTGGGCTTTTTCTTGCGTGTGGATTAGTTTTCCCCAATACCAGTGCCCCTCGCCATAAGGCGAAGCCACTCCGACCTCAGAGGTATTGTCTTGATAAAATGTACCATATTAGCAATAGGACGATGTCAGCTTATAGGGTAAAGGACACAACCTAATTTATACACGAATAAATTGTTCTTATGTCCCCTGCTGATAATAAATAGCACGAAAATAACACCAGCTGGAATGTTAGTTTCCTTTTTAAACCTAGAAACCATTTAAGCGACGCCTAGTTCAACCCTGCTGGACAGACACATTGCATGTATAATTTTATAGTTTCAATATTGCAGAAGGGAGTCAGGTCTTAATCAAATGTGACTGAGCTACCGTATGCGAGTACTGTTAGCTCCGAATGTCGGGCGGCGCTCACCAAACCCGATAGCTCACATTGTGCCATCGGTTTCGGGCGGAGGAGCGCAATTGAGAGGGTATAAGCCAAATCAATGTCTGGTCCCCACCATGGGTTGTGGTTATTAAGTCTTTTTATTTTTTAATGTTTTTTTTAATTGTGTGTGTGTGTGTTGTGTGTGTGTGTGTGCGCACGCACGCGCGCACACACACACACACAATAAAACAAACTATCGTCTGTCAAGGCGGCAAGGTGCCAGTAGTATATTACAGAAAATTTCTTAAGATATTGTGTATCAGGAAGAAGTAAATTACTGATATTATTTATTGACGATATAAACATCAGAGATAACTGCCTCATAAACAGCATCCTGTGTTGAAAACTTTGACCATATGAAATGTCACAAAGGCTTGGAAAGAACGGTTACAAGAAAGCATGGTTTCTGGAAGAAAAGGCGGGGGTATTCCAGCACGAAGACGGAAACAGGACATTGATGTCACCCTGGGCATGAACATACTCGTGACAGGAGAACCGGCACAGGAGGGATACTCCGTTCAGTGGGCCGCGATGAGAGCGACGTTCTGCCAAGGACATGTTGCTCGCAGATGAAGGAAAGTATAGTATACTTGAATGATTAACTGTCATGGGATGATTAATCGACTTAAGCGACTTCCCGTATCTGCCTGGGCTTATATATTGCGACATCTTGTCGCTGTGAAATGTTTTCTCAATTACAATATCAATACAGTAGTTTTCCATAAGCAACCTGCTTTACTTTGAAATATAATGCACATGTCTGCTACTATATTAACAACTGTCACCCCCCTACTTCCCATTTTCCACCATCCATTTTTGTTTGATCCAAATCTACTTTTTGGTTGGCGCTAAAATTGTTAACCTTGATCTAGGGGTAGTGGATCGGATATTTAGTCTTGTCAGACAACGGCTAAAAACTCTGAGTTCTCGTATTCCCATCGTACATGTCAAACTCACTTGACAGTTGGAAATTGAAAGTAACAGCCCGAACGGCCATCTGCCTAGGTTTAATTTAACATTTAGTAATCCTACCCACAAAAGCATATTTACAACATTGTTGGTTTGGCTATGCACATATTTTACCCTCGCTGGTGCAACGGAATTCGTGCTCTGCGCCCTTATTCACCGTGTACTATCTATTAAATGGGATTACAGCATTTATTCAGATATTTGTGTGTAATGACATCGATCCTTTGCCACAAAAGTACCAAACAAACCAGTCTGAAACATAGGCAGCCTTTTCCCTCGTTGGATTTAAAAAGATGTTTGTTTACCTGGCAAAATTTACAGAGACGCTGTGATATCTACGCTCTTCTCGTGACAAGCAAATGTACAAGTATTGACTGGCTCTAAGTTTCAGGAAAGCAAATATAGACCAGACTACGAATTAGAAAAAAACAAAAATGAAAGCCACAGAACTCCGGGATTGGAACCCCTCCCCAAAAGACGCCAGTGTCTCGCTGGTTCGAATCTGGAATGCCTATAGATTTTAATTTGGCAACATCCCCTAAAGTGGCCTGATATTTGTTGCCGATCGGTGTGGCTGTGGGTCTTATTCAATCGCATTAAATACGTGTAGATAATTTTCAGAATATTGTGAGAGTTGTCTGGGAAATAAATTCAGAGGGAAAGGAAAGTGACCACCCCATCTCATTACTAGAATTGTGTAGACACTATACACCCAAAAGGTGATGTCTGCCATGGAGCTATTTTTACCCATGCATACACAAGACTGGTAATCATATTTTATGGCGGCTAATTCCTTGATAATAATAATTATGTAAGTCACCAAGGAAGGGGAAACAATTAATAAAATTATGTTGAATACAAAACTCCCTCTACTAATGATTTTTTTCACATTGCAGAAACACTCAAAGAACAAAATTACCAACCACAATGAGAAGCCCAGCATTTGTTATTTATCTCTCCTGTTTTCTACTAGTTAACGTCGTTGCAGACAATGACGTCATAACATTCAGTAAGTAATTATTATTATGTATAAACTATGTTTCCTCCTCCTCTTCTTGTTATTTTCTTACTATTATTTCTTCCTCTTCTTCTTACTCTAATTGTACTCTTCCTCCTACTGTTGCTACTGCTGCTGCTGTTTCTGCTTCAGTTTCTGCTTCTTCTTCTTCTTCTCCTTCCTTCCTTCCTTCCCCCCCCCCTCCCACACCCTTCTGTTCCTCTTATTCTGTTGCTGTTGCTTCATCACGGCTACTCTACTGTTCGGCACCGACTGGTCGAGTCAGTAGCAGGAAGGTTCATACACACACTCACACATGCATACACACACACATAAACACACATACACACATGCACGCTCACACTCACACATACTCACACACACACACACACACACACACACACACACACACACACACACACACACACACCTGCACTCATCTTTTCAAATGACAAGGTACAGCGACGACGACCCGGTGTGGCTGGAGTCTGTTGACAAACCTTAATACCAGCAGCCCGTAGAGAAAGCATGGCCGACCTAGGCCTCATCCCAGCCAGTCTGTATATGCTCTGCTAAATCATGACCTAGCTACAGCCAATCGGCCCTTTCCGCCGATGTGCAGTTCCACTGCCTGACCTGTGCGTCTGGCTGCTTTCTGGACATTGGGGAATGAGAGCTTGTAATAGTCCCCGTGGGTAAAAGTCTCACAGCCAACAGCACTTCGACAGATGCAAGCCCTCCTCAGGGCTCAGTCGATTTAGACGTCAGTGATTAGAGATTAAGATTAACAAGTGTGCATTCTAGAGGGTTCACAAACCGAGAAATAAGTCTCATACTCCTCCCCCTTCTTCTTCTTGTTCCTCTTCTCCCTTTATTCTTTTCTTCTTCTTCTTCTTCTTCTTCTTCTTCTTCTTCTTCTTCTTCTTCTTCTTCTTCTTCTTCTTCTTCTTCTTCTTCTTCTTCTTCTTCTTCTACTCCTCCTTCTCTTCTTTCTTATTCTCCTCCTCCTCCTTCTTCTTCTTCTTCTTCTTCTTCTTCTTCTTCTTCTTCTTCTTCTTCTTCTTCTTCTTCTTCTTCTTCTTCTGCTGCTGCTGCTGCTGCCGCTGCTGCTTCCTACTCCTCCTTCTTCTTCCTACTCCGCCTCGCACTCCTAAATTAGGAGAAATAGAGGGAGTATGCTGTGTTCTGCAGCCCCCTTGTAATTAACAGAAACCTTGTTTCACTTCTATAATTTAACAAATACAATCTGTTAAGACCCTAATTTATCTTTCTTTTTTCTTTCAACAGATCAAGATGAACTGGATGAAGACAATATAGAGACAGTTTTAGAAACGGAACATTTTATTCAAGTCGTTGATCGACGCAGCAACAAACCTCCACATAATATAGCCGTTGAAACTCAAAATTTGTACCAAAATATGTCACCGGGTGTATCTTCACAAGGCTCTATACCACAGGGCTTAAGAACAACAGTTCATCAAGAAATCATATCGCTTCCGACAGACATCAGCTACAGAAACAGGTCGAGAGCGCCCAGTGAAGGCAGGACTCCTTCAGTTTACTGGGAGGATATGTCTACTATGTCCAATAATGAGGACAATGACGAGGATAATGAGGGAGAGCTACTTAAAATGGACGATTTATTTCTACCCAACAAACATCAAGGGTTTCAGCTCAGCCTGTCCAGATCAAAAAGAGCTGTTGTTCCAAGCGGCCACGCAGTTAGTACGTGAAACTGTTTCAACATCATTGTTCCGTATAAACTATCTTGACTCCATACAACCCCACTTCATGTCGTGTATTGCTCTCTGTTATAACATTATCGTTGAATTATCATCTTGACTCCATGTAATCCCACTTCATGTCGTGTATTGCTCTATGTTATAACATTATCGTTGAATTATCATCTTGACTACATGTAATCCCACTTCATGTCATGTATTGCTCTCTGTTATAACATTATCGTTGAATTATCATCTTGACCCCATGTAATCCCACTTTATGTCATGTATTCCTCTCTGTTAGAACATTATAGTTGAATTATCATCTTGACTCCATGTAATCCCACTTCATGTTGTGTATTGCTCTCTGTTAGAACATTATCGTTGAATTATCATCTTTACTCCATACAACCCCACTTCATGTTGTGTATTGCTCTCTGTTAGAACATTATCGTTGAATTATCAATTTACTCCATACAACCCCACTTCATGTTGTGTATTGCTCTCTGTTAGAACATTATCGTTGAATTATCATCTTTACTCCATACAACCCCACTTCATGTTGTGTATTGCTCTCTGTTAGAACATTATCGTTGAATTATCATCTTTACTCCATACAATCCCACTTCATGTGGGAGGGATTCCCCACATCTTTACAACATGTAACCCCAATTCACGTTTTGCTTGGTGTCTGTTAGAACACAGGCGTCCATTGCGTTTTCACAACATTAGGGCCGTTAGCAGCAGCGGTTGGATTGTGATTAACGAACTCTTGCTTTTCAAGGCTGTAATTTGGACTACGTTTGAGTGAACGCAAAAGAAAAATGAAAGAAAAAATTAAAGACATGCTTGGATGATCTATTGCGTTATACGCAATACATAGACTTATCAATAGTTGGGAAACCCCTGAGGTCCTTGAAAGAGCTTACGAAATAAATTACCAGGTATTGACAGTCGCTCATAACATCTTTCTGTTCCTGGGTCATTTCATTACTTATTGGTGACTATACGGACAACTGATCTCCGTAGATATTCAGTCCACTGTCAACGTACAGAACCCGCCTCAACCTTTCCGGATCATGCACATTGAATCAGTACACAAACATGGTTTATAATTCTGTGATTCCACCCTTGTGAAAGCCCGTGTCATTAACATCACCTTTACCGCCATGCTGCTTATTGTTATTAAGTGGGCATCACTGGCTTGAATGATTCGCCCCGCTGATAGTGTCGTGAATGCCCACGCACTTCTTTGGTGCTGTATAACTGATCCTTCTGTGTAGATAAGCACTCGGAATCATCTAAATGTTTCTTGTGTCCGTTGTACATTACGTCAACACATGCTCTGTTTCAGGAAAAGGGCAATTTGACTTGACCGAAGTTGGAAGGACAAGGCGAGCTACTAATATAAACGCATTGGCTGTGTCTACTTCGGTGAGTGATCTACTGTCTGCTTGTTAGCTACCGCCATTTTGGAATGTAATCCAAATGTATATATGTATGTATGTATTATGTCTGACTGACTGACCGTCTGTCTGTATTATGCATGCATGCGTGCGTGTGAGCCTGTCTGTCTGTCTGACTGAGTGACTCTCTGTCTGTCTGTGAGTGAGTGAGTGTGTGTGTGTGTGTGCCTGTCTGTCTGTAGGTAGGTAGGCAGGCAGACAGGCAGGCAGACAGACAGACAGGTAGTACGTGCGTACGTGTCGGGTAAATGTATGCATGCAGTTTATTCAGCTATCCTTCTGTGGTGTGTAAGATATTAGCCTGGAGTTTAGACATTTCACAGCTGTTGTGTGAAGAAACAGAGGAACCTTGCTAGACAGTATTATAACCTATTACACAAAGTTCACGTCATTTTACCGAGTCTACCGAGCAATGTCCCCTGTAAGCTGTTCTGGTATACATTTCTAGCCCATGGCGCATGTCATAATCCTTTGTAACAGCTAGAAATGGCTGTTTAGTTTAGTTTAGTTTAGTTTAGTTTAGTTTAGTTTAGTTTAGTTTAGTTTAGTCGGCGGATCAACATCACGGCACACTGGTGTAACCCATAAGTGCTCCGTTCTACTCATAACTCAAGTATGAATCCGGAGAATCTCAGCTCAGTGCACGAACTCCGTAGCACCGGCGAGGATCCTGAAAATACTTTGGGTAGATTCTTAACTCGAAATTTTGCCCTGCAGTGCCGTTAGGCTACTCTTTTTCAATTTCCAACTGCCAAGGGATTTTTACGTGTGTAACAATAACACGGGCGTCCGATCTCAGCTCCCCTTAGAATACAAATGGCTGTGGTTGTGTCTAGGGTATGTCTGCTAATACTATGCAGAATTACTTATGAACAACTAGTAGTCACCGGAGAACACCATTTTGCACGCCCAAAAATAGATTTAATTCTACGCGTACGCGATGACAAAACACTCTTCCGCGAACAATCATTCAACAGTATACAAGGGGCATCTCATAAGTCTTTAGCCTGACCGTGAAGGAGTAGGCGGAGAAAATTGAAATTTGGCACAAGTATAGCTTATTCAATTTGTAATGGACATATGAATTATGAATTTCCCACCTCAACTGGTTTTCCCGATATGGTGCATGGCACAACACATCCTATTGACCAGAACTGTACATCCAACGGTTTGTCAAAACAATGGAGAAATCAGACGCCATGACTGTGATAACATTCTAGATGTTACAGGAAAAAACACCTACAGAAATACACAGGGAGATGGAGCCCGTGTTTGAGGAAGTCTGTCCTTCGTATGCTTCTGTAAAAAATTGGTGTTTGCAGTTTAAGTGTGGCCATTCCCAAGTTACTGATCTGTCAAGATCAGGACTACCGTCTTCAGAGTGCAATGATACAAATGCTGCAAAAGTGAAGAAAATCATAGACCAGGATATGAAAATGACAATTGCAGAGATATCGGATTCAGCAAACCTGAGTAAGAGTACAGAATTTAGAATTTTACACAACAGACTGAACATGAGAAAAGTGTGTGCCCGCTGGGTCCCGCGCCTGCTGACATGTGAACAGAAACAAACACGGGTTGATTGCTGTGGCCAGTTCCTCAACATGTGGCGATCGAAAAACCATGTTGACGACCATGATGAAGGTAGATGAGACTTGGATTCACCATTATGACCCAGAATCTAAAATTGTCAGCATGCAATGGAAAACCCCGGGCTCGCCAACACATGTCAAGCCAAGAGCACAAAAATCTGCAAGAAAAGTAATGCTGACTGTTTTTTTGGGACGTCAAAGGTGTCATATTGAAAGATTACATGCTTCATGGCAACACGGTTAATGGGCAGTACTATGCAGATCTCCTTATCAAACTAAGAAAGGCTGTGACCAGAAAGCGGGGGATAGCGAGTACGCAAATTCTGACTTTGCTTCAAGATAGCGCGCCATCCCATAAAGCGCAGCTTGTGCTGCAAACTGCAAAAAATTTAAATATTGAAATTTTTCCACACCCACCATATTCTCCAGATTTGGCTCAATCAGACTTTTTTCTTTTCCCAAATCTTAAAAAACAGCTGAAAGGAAATCGTTTTGATAGTGATGACGATGTCATACTGGCTTGTGATAACTGGTTTAGTTCGAAAAATAGGTTGTTTTATTCTGAAGGTCTTTTCAAGGTCACGCAGAGATGGCAGAAATGCATAAATTCAGGTGGTGCCTACATTGAGAAGGACCAAATTTCAATTTTCTCCGCCTACTCCTTCATGGTCAGGCTAAAGGCTTATGAGAAGCCCTTTGTACATATTTCTTTCAATCTACATCGGATTTCAACACTGCCTTCTACAGGCCTTCTTATTATCCTGAACATAAAGTGTGACGCCGGACTCTCCCTTCATCCGGCGGTGACCAACTCCTCCGAATATATACTTTGGGCCAAGTTTTTCCTCAACTTGCCAAAGCGTCTAACTCCGAGACAACTTTCCCTCAACTTGCCGAGACTCGTGAGACTTCAATTAATTCTGGAATAGTTCACTACGGGTTCCCACGGAACTTAGCCACACTATTTGTTTTTTTTTAATTTCCTATTTGTTAACTGCAGAAAAAAATTCAAAGAAATAGAAGATCTGGAAATAAAACACAATTCGAAAAAATTACATGAACATATAAAAACTATTGAACGTAAAACTTGCCTAGTACATTAACAGCAGCTGAAAAAAGCTGGTGTTGACTGCAACGTCTTGTAAGGGATACGCAACATTAATTAAAAAAAAAGTTTTACAAAGAAGAAAAATAATACAACAGGAAACGGTTGTATCAGAGGGAAAAATTGAGAAATTATAATTAATAACACTGACATAATAAAAAGATAAGACAGAGTACACAGAAGATTTATTCTGGGACAACAGGGTCAATAGACCAATATTGTATAATACTCAAGATGGACCAAACATATTAAAGGTTGAAGTAGAGAAGGCTATTAAAAAGATGAATGAAGGAAAGGCTACAGGTCCTGACAAGATAACAACAGAGATGATAAAATCCGTATCCAGCTGTAATGATATACATAATACTGGGTACATCCCCAAGGACTTGAAAACATCCATTTTCATCACACTACCGAAGAAGCCAAGAACTGTTGATTGTGAGGATTACAGAACTATTAGCTTAATGAGCCGCATAACTAAGATGCTACTCAAGGTCATACAAGAAAGAATTGAACATAAAATAGATGAGGAAGTAGCTGAAGTACAATTCGGATTCCGCAAAAACAGCGGCACCAGAGAAGCAATTATCTGTTTGAGGATGCTAATTGAAAAATATATAGAAGTTCATAAAAGTATATTTGTTTGTTTTATAGACAATAAGAAAGCTTTTGATGGAGTACAACATGAACGACTAATTACGTGCCTTCAAGATATAGGAGTAGACGGAAAGGACATCAGACTTATTACTAACTTGTACTGGGAACAAGTGGCGTCTATAAGATGCGGTAAAAACTATTTGTCGCCTATAGAGATAAAAAGAGGAGTACGGCAGGGATGTGTACTGTCCCCAAGCCTCTTCAACCTATACACAGAAAGAATTTTTAAACAAGTTGAAATGCCTGGACTTAACATAAATGTAAGAATCATAAACAATCTTAGGTATCCTGACGATACCGTGTTACTAGCAGAAAGTGAGCAAGAGTTGCAAGACCTAGTGGAACATTAGTGCATAGTGCATAATGTAGCTTAGATATTAACATCCAAAAAACAAAAGATATGATAATTAGCAGTGGAAAGGAAAGGTCATCAATGAAAATCACAGTACACGGGGAGATACTAGAACAAGTAACAAGTTTCTCCTATCTTGGACATATAATAACAGATGATGGCAGAAGTGAAATAGAAATCAAAAAGAGAATAGGAATGGCCAAACATCCTTTCAACAGCATGAAATCAATATTAACATCTAGAGAGGTTAACAGCACATTAAAAATGAGAATTGTCAAATGCTGCGTATATTCAACGCTACTGTATGGCTCGGAAGCCTGGACATTGAACAAGCAACTAGAAAGTCGCATAGAGGCCTGGAGATGTGGATATACAGACGATATGTCGTATTTCTTGGAAACAATCAATCAAATGTAGAGGTCTAGAAAAAACTGGAAATTGGGGAAGTTGATGACGAAATTAAGTGGAGGCAAGTGAAATTTGGGCCACTTTAAAGACTTGAACATTATACTGGAACGCAAGGTTGAGGGCAAGCGAGCAAGAGGTAGACAACGATCAAGTGGGAAGAAACATCAAGAGATGGACGAACATCAGCTTGCCAGATGTACAGTCAAGACGAGGAACGACAGTGTTTGAGTCCATTGCACCAAACCTTCATTGCGGAGATGGCGCCTGATTGGTTGATTTTTTAACTGTCTCCTTAAACAGATTCTACCCGCTTGCCTCTGATTTAAGCTGACACTAACTGGTAATCCGATCTTAACTGTCCTGGGACTTCCCGGTTTGCTGGACATTTTCTTTACCCTTTTTTGACCCCACACATGCAACCTTGCACTGTACTTTTTGACCTTACTTACGCCTATCACAGCGCACATATTTTTGGCGCAGCGCAGAAGCAGACGACACATGGAGGAAATTGCTTAGGGAGTCAAACACTAGTTGAATCGCTCACAACGTTCACGCTTGTAGCTCACGGGGCAAAACGTATGTTCACAACACACAACAGCTTATATAGGACATTGCTCAGCAGTTTAAAACCCTGTGTAGTTGTTTTTATAGTGTGTTTTGTTTGTTTGCTTTTTCAGTTGACTCGCTATTTAGAGAGATATTTTCCCGGCGAAGGCATCGCTGCTAATGTAACAAGCATTGTGTAAGTATTGCCTCTGTATTGCTTTTCTTTGAAAGTTGTAAATTGTAACTTGATTACAAAATGCGTATACATTGATCGCCTTGACTTCACGGCTTCATTAGCGGGGAAAAAAGGGGGGGGGGGGGGGGGGGGGGGGGGTGAGCAGGCTAAATTATGGATTTTAATAGACTTTATAGTGCATGCCGGCTTCCTAGCCTAGAGGTTAGCGACTTTTCTTCGTAATCTCGTATACTATCGTAAGTAACGTGACGACGGTGAGAATCAGCAGTGGTTCGAATCGCGTCAGTAACTTACGGGGTATGTGAGCCGGCCGCTCAGAAAACAATGGCAAACTACTGAGCGTAATCTTGCCGAGAAATCAACAATCAGCTGAAAGATGCTGATGTTGACAGCAATATCCTATAAAGGATATGCAAGCAATTTTTTTTTATAGCTCATGGCTATATATGGTAAAAGCCCTATCCTGGTGCGAGGAATTGCAACCTAAAGATTAAATATCATAGTAGGGCAGACCAGGTTATAAGCTTGGTTGGCAACTGGTCTAGGATCGAAGCTCCGACAGGCGAATATTTTAAAAATTGCTTTGCTGATTTAGCAGCTTCTGCAGCTTGTCTTGTTCCAGATGTAGGGGTGGATACCTTTCCTCTAGAGCAGGGGTCACCAAACTGTTTTTCACGGCGGGCCGGATAACTGACAAAATGACGAGCGCGGGCCGAATACTCATTCTATACAATACTTGCACAGGTCTCCGTGACGAAGGTCGTACGGACGCGGTTCGTAATCCCGTATACCCGTGTTCGAAAAACAGCTGCGCGCGATTTGGCAGCAGACCGCGTTGCGCTGGTTTTTACGCTTTGGTATGGGTGCCGGTCGTTCAGAAAGCAATGGCAAACTACTTAACGTAAACGTGCCAAGATATCAATAACAGCAAACAATGCTGGTGTTAACTGCAAACGACCTGTACAGGATATGCATCTAACTTTAACAATACTTGCAAGCCAGAACGAAAGCTCTGGGAAAAATAGACGAAAAACTATGTTAATCATGGATGAGTAGCGTGCAATGCACAAAAACAAAGACAACCAACATACTTATTTACTTTTTAAAAAGTTATCAAAGAAGGCGACGTTAGCAAAAAGATAGTTACATCAGACCTAGTACTAGTGCACATATCCGAATCTCGCAAACTGAGCAGCAAAACACAGTTAGTGAGATTTGTGAAACTGATATTTGGCTTTCAAGATATAATCAATGTTTGGTTTCGAATTGCTGCATCCAATCAAGAGAATTGCTTTCAAATGTTCATCAGTCAATCTCGTTCGATGTGTTGTCTTCACATACTTCATTTTTGAAAAAATGTTGCTCACATACATAAGTTGCTCCAAACACTGATGTCATACCAGCGGCAAATGTCTTAAGTTTCGGAAACTCAAAATCGGGTAAGCAGCTGTAAAATTCAACACGTTTTCCGTTATCTGAAAGTCCAAATTTACATCACGAATGAACATGAGAAGCTGTGACGTACCCGAGAGATCAGTAGACTCATCCAGCGCCAGAGAATACTACATCAAGTTCTTAGTTTTCTCGCGTATCTGTAACACAATATTCTCTCCAAGTTCTTCTGTTCTCCGCACAACTGAACTTGACAGGCTGATGGTTCCAAACAAATCGGCTTTCTCAGGCCACAAGTCGTTTGTTGCTTCCATCATACACTCTTTGATGAAGTTGTCATCAGTAAACGGGTTTCCTCTTTGCGCCATCTTAAGCACTATTTTGAAACTTGTACGAATTACAGATCCATTTTCAGCAAATTTACTCGTGAAGAGATTTCTTTGTGTTTCTAAACCACGCTTCATGGACTCATATTTCTCAGAGCGTAACTTTGCGTGTGTGATGTGTTGATGCAGATGATGTTGATGCGGAAAGATGCGTGTGTGTGCATGTTGCCATGGAAACCATGGTGACGTTAGAGCGAATGCGTCGCTACCACGAGCCGAGAAAGGACTTGGGATGACGCGAAATAAGCAAACATTACAATAAATAAAAATAAAATCTAGTTACAATAATTTATAATTGAAAATTGAAAATTGAATTGAAGTAAATTTAAAACACATAGCAGCCAGCAGGTTTCCGCACTTGCGAAGATCTCCTATTATTCTAAACATAATATTTACATTTAAATTGTATCACAACGTTTCGTGTTCCATACGTTATATCAAGCAAGTTCAAGTACCATCGGCGGGCCGGATGAAATGACGTCGCGGGCCGGATCCAGCCCGCGGGCAGTAGTTTGGTGACTCTGCTCTAGAGTAGACTAGGCAGGCCGAGAGAGGGCTCACGCTGCATAGGCAAGGCATGGTCTCTATCATTCAGCCCAGGCCTTGTGCTATAGAGAGGTATAACTCCCTCCTTGGTCCCTTCCATGGGGTATAGTTATTATGCCTGTTTTGAAGCACAGTGTAACAAACTAAACTATCATCTGACAAGACGACCAGGTGTCAGTATAGTACATGAGGCAGCAGAGCTGGTCAGTGATTGAGAAACTTTTTAGGGGACCGTGATGAGTCCGACGTCCTGTAAGGACCTGCCACAAGATGATAATGTGATCAATTACTAGACACGAGGAGCGAAGGAAAACAGAGTCAGGGTGTTAGACGACGACTTCAACAGTCAGGCAACAGTAATGAATGCCAATCATCATTATCGTTAAATGCCTGGCTTGGGCGATCATGCTTCTCCATATCTTGCGATCCCCCAAAATATATATCAATTGTATGCTGACACCTTTCCTTGTCATGAAAAAAGACTGTCAACTATTCTTCTTGCTGACTTCCTCGATCTCTCTTTCCACAAATCTTTCCATTTGTCACATGTTCCAGTTTTTCTCTTCTGATTTAATGCGGCCAAAAATGACGAATGCCTCTTTTTGATATGTGATAAGTTCCCTTTGTGCTTTAACATACTTGACAACATTTATAGTAGATTAACTGTATCATCAAGTTTCACGCTGCCAGGCGCTTTTCTGCGGTAATATAGGTAACCTAAGTACAGGTTTACTTCTATGGCAGTTTTTTTCTGGTACTGTTCTGGGAATCAATATGGCACAGTTATTGCCATAATAAAATATTTCCAAAATACTGTTAATTTAAACAGCATATCTCTTAACAGTAAAAAATTAACTGTATATCTCTGGTACATGTATTAACAGTATATCTATGGTTTAATTTGGTGTTTTACCCTTTTCATAATTATTCTTAGTCACATCTTTGTCACTGACTTGTAAGACTTGTAAGATGATTTTCGTATTCTAAAGCGCCTTGCTTCTCTGACATAACTATAAATATCTATAAATAAATTTTAATGTAGTGGAGAATGAAACTTTTAGTTTAGTAAAGAATGAAACTTTTAGTTTAGTAAAGAATGAAACTTTTAGTGTAGTGAAGAATGAAACTTTTAGTTTAGTGAAGAATGGAACTTTTAGTTTAGTGGAGAATGAAACTTTTAGTGTAGTGAAGAATGAAACTTTTATTATAGTGAAGAATGAAACTTTTAGTATAATGAAGAATGAAACTTTTAGCATAGTGAAAAATGAAACCTTTAGTTTAGTGGAGAATAAAACTTTTAGTTTAGTGGAGAATGCGCTTTTAGTATAGGGTAGAATGAAACTCTAAGCATAGTGAAGAATGAAACTGTTAGTGGAGTGAAGATGGAAACTGATGACGGTAAGGAAGAATGAAATTATTAGTTTAGTGAAGAACAAAAGGTTTAGTGTAGTGGAGAATGTTTAGTCTAATCCTAGTTACATATGTATTTTCCAGAGATAGGACGGTCTACTTTGATATCTTTTACGACTGGGAGAGTATTACAATCACAGATTTAGCACGTGCCTTATATGCCCTGGATTCTGATGACAACTTCGTTGTTGGAAGAGTTGTATACGCTGTCTCTCTGGCTAAGCTGCAACCTGAAGTTAGCAACATTCTAGGTAAGACAATGTTGGAGTCTACAGTTAGCAACATTCTAGGTAAGACAATGTTGGAGTCTACAGTTAGCAACATTCTAGGTAAGACAATGATATAGTCTACAGTTACAGAAATTCTAGGTAGGACAATGGTTTAGTCTACAGTTACAGAAATTCTAGGTAAGACAATGATATAGTCTACAGTTACAGAAATTCTAGGTAGGACAATGATATAGTCTACAGTTACAGAAATTCTAGGTAAGACAATGATATAGTCTACAGTTACAGAAATTCTAGGAAGGACAATGGTGTAGTCTACAGTTACAGAAATTCTAGGTAAGACAATGATATAGTCTACAGTTACATAAATTCTAGGCAAGACAATGTTGGAGTCTACAGTTAGCAACATTCTAAGTAAGACAATAGTGTAGTCTACAGTTACAGAAATTCTAGGTAAGACAATGATGTAGTCTACAGTTAGAGAAATTCTAGGTAAGACAATGATATAGTCTACAGTTAGAGAAATTCTAGGTAAGACAATGTTGTACTCTACAGTTACATAAATTCAAGGTAAGACAATGATGTAGTCTACAGTTAGAGAAATTCTAGGTAAGACAATGTTGTACTCTACAGTTACATAAATTCTAGGTAAGACAATGATGTAGTCTACAGTTAGAGAAATTCTAGGTAAGACAATGATGTAGTCTACAGTTAGAGAAATTCTAGGTAAGACAATGATGTAGTCTACAGTTAGAGAAATTCTAGGTAAGACAATGTTGTACTCTACAG
>JACEFZ010009674.1:0-73393 GCA_014155875.1 Cepaea nemoralis | reverse complement strand
TGCTATTGTCAGTAGTAGTCTATATGCAACGCACATCGTCGGAAACACAGCCCTTCCAAATTGTAGTAACGACTCTAGAACATCTTTAGGATCGGGCGGAACTGTATTACCTCCAGCTTGAAAGAGCATCACAAAGTCAATTATTTCATCATATAACTGAACGGCCATCACACCATTATCATAATAGCGTTCAAAGTCCGAACATTCCTTCTGTGATTTCTCTCTTTCTTTTTCATCTGCAATTGCGACTGCGACTGAATGTAAATTCAAAAGAAATGCAAATCGGTCTCTGAGTTCTTGAAGGCGAGCAGTGCTGTCTTCAATTTCCGTTTTTAATCTGTTCATGATTTCTACCATTACTCTATTCATTTCTTGCTGTGCCGTCAATCCACTATCTTTCTCGTTTCAATTGACATCGTTTTATTGGTCAGAATGTTTTTCATCTTGCTAAAGGCTACTTTCGCCATGGCGATTCTTGTTCTAATCTCTTCAAGGCATCTTCCATCAGATGTTATGACTGTTCCGAGATAATTGTACCGATTCACTTGTTGAAGAATATTCCCATACACTTGTATATTACATTGTGGTACATCACCCGTATTAGTACTACTACTAGTACTTAAACTACGGCATACGATTCGAATGATACGAAGTTAGTCCGTCAATACAAGCGCAAGAGATGTGACTGGGCCAACGCCAACCGCCTAATTGGATGCACCCCCCCCCCCCCCCCCAGATGCCCGGGACAGTCGCGCCACCTGCACCCCCACCCCCATTTGCACGCTACTGCATAAATGTGTGTTTAAAATATTTAATTATGTAAAAAAAAACTATGTATTTACAAGGTTACAGCAGAATGCACACGGCAACACAAACATATACACATGCATACACGAACATACACACGCATACACACACGAACATACACACGCATACACACACACACTTACACACACGCACATACACACATATACACACATCGCACATATACACTAACACAAACACTTACACACCCATATAAACACATGTATACATAAACACACATACACATACACAAACATACACATATACAAATATACACACTTATACATACATTTACAAACACACACACACACACACACACACACACACAAACATACACACATACCTACACACATACACATACACAGTGACTTTCATGACTTCCGGTCACGAACATGGAGGATAGGTAGTGAAACAGTTAAGGCCTCTGGAGTGTTTATGCTCGTGGCTACCGTTTGCATTCCCATTTTCCTCATGTTGGACAGGTAGTGTATCGTTCCGTCGCCCTGCTACTGAGTTGAGAGCGTGGCGCGACGCTGTGAGCTGTGCATTTCTTGTGAAATGCTTTTAAATCTGCCCGTGGTTGTGGAGCGTGAACTGCGTGTTCAGACCAATGGCGGCTGGCTATGTCCCAGCACTGACTGTATTTTGTGTCTTATGCAGAAATGTGTGGCTGCTAGTCTTCTGGTGACTGGAGCTTCCTTTGACGATGAACTGTGTTTTCGTGGAGGACTGTTGTTTTGGCATTCTGGAGACGGCATTATGTACAGTGAAATGTTTTTTTAAGCATCTGTCCAAGGTGTTGCGGCGTGAACTGCATGCTCTAAAAATGGCGTAGCTGGCTAGAAAACATCTAGAAATGGAACAACATCTAGAAATATCCGCATGTATGGCGGCGGGTTGTGTCGCAGAAGTGACCGGTTTTTTACCTTATGCAGAAATGTGTGGCTGCTGGTCTTCTAGTGACTGCCGTTTCCATCGATGATGAACTGTATTTTCTTGGAGGACTTTTGTGTTGGCATTCTGGAGACGGAATCATGTACAGTGAAATGTTTTTTTACATCTGTTCGAGATTGTTTTGTTGCATGAACTGCATTTCGGAGAAAAAATTGCGTGGCTGGCTAGAAAACATCTAGAAATGGAACAACAACATCTAGAAACATCGAGACTTTGTAGGCGAACATCTGGTTGGGAAAGTCTCTGCCACTTCCATCAAGCATGAACTGTATGTTTCGTAGAGGACTATTGTGGTGACATTGTGTCGGCGGCATTATGCACAGTGTGCCTGAGCGGGCTGTTGTTTGTCGAGACTCCTTTTCCACTTTTTACATGGGACAGTGAGGAAAATTGAATGTGATATTCCCTGGCACAGGAACGGAGTATAATGGGGACGACCCATTGCTGTGATGTTGGGACCGCGACTAACTAATTAACTAACTAATTAACTAACTAACTAACTAACTAACTAACTAACTAACTAACTAACTAACTAACTAACTAACTAACTGACTAACTAACTAACTAACTAACCAACCAACCAATCAACCAACCAACCAACCAACCAACCAGCTAAATAACTAACTAACTAACTAACTAACTAACTAACTAACTAAATAACTAACTAACAAACTATACACATACACGCTTATGCACACACATACACATTTATACACAAATACATACACACATGCAAACACATACACGCACGTACATATACATACACGCGTACACACATACACCCATAAAAACACACACAATAGCTACAATACACATACACACCAATCCACCCACACACTCACACATCTAGACGCATACACGCTGCCTCACATAATCACTAACCTAATCTGAACAAACTCCCACACTTTACACACATACACTGACGATAATCGTGAGCATTCTCACAAATAACACACAAACACACACTCCCTCGCACAACACACAAACACACACTCCCTCGCAGACAATGCATGCATGGACACACACATAGAGAGAGAGAGAGAGAGAGAGAGAGAGAGAGAGAGAGAGAGAGAGAGAGAGAGAGAGAGAGAGAGAGAGAGAGAGAGAGAGAGAGAGAGCCAATGCAAAGACTGAAGTTAGCTGCATTGGATAGTAACTTCATCACAGACACAATTGATTTATTTGGTGTGGGCGAGGTTTGAGGGTGGTTGGACGAACTTTTGTCTTGGTCATGATCATAATATCCACTTCTCGGCTGACAAAGACACTGATCTACGAGATACAGCCTCCCTTTGTGCTGGGTAGCTCGATAAAGCTTTGTACCTGACTGTGGTAATATTTCCCAATCTCCGGTGACAAAGAAGGAAAATGTGCTGATTCATTCTCCCCCATGATGGGTTTTGTAAATATATAAATAAAGGATCTACAAGCCTAAATATCACTCTTAAAAGAATAAATACTGGTTCTTGACGATCATAATAATACATTTTTGTATTGGAAAGAAAAAAAAATCAATCCAAAAATAAAAATGTTTTGCATATCCTTTACAGGACATCGCTGTCAACATCAGCATCTTTCAGCTGTATGTTGATTTCTTGGCAAGATTACGCTCAGTAGTTTGCCATTGCTTTCTGAGCGGCCGGCTCAGTTACCCTCAAGTCACCAGCGGGGGTCGAACCGCTCTCAGCTCTCGCCCTGCTACGAGACTGCGTGATAAACGGGATTACGGAGAAAGTGTTGTAACCCCTCGGCCAGAGAGACCGGCAATCCAAAAATAGTAAAGCATAAATGATGGCAATAATACTTGCTTGCTTGCTTGCTTGTGTTCGCTGGCTGTGAACTCCAGCGTGAAGTCCTGTATGTCGGATGAAGACATCCTGTTGTCCAACATCAGTGTGATGTCATACCGGACCTGAGGTTTGCGTGAGTATCCGTTGTCCCACGTCTGGCTTATTGGTGTGCAGACTGGTGGTTCCTCGCCGTGGAGGCAGATACTCTCCGACTTCGGAAGAATAAGCGATCCTACTACGTCAGCCAGGACTCCGAAGGGACTTGTTGCCCAGGACGCACGGCTAGGACGTGTCAGTAGGTCTTGACCAGTATAGAACCTGGTCCTGGTGCCTTGGAAACACTTCTACGTCCCGGCAATAATACTAAGAATGATTGATTGAGGACAGTGGTACACATTAGGAATATAGAACTATCTGTGAAAATATATGTTTGAACATGTATAGTATGAAATGTGATTGTGAACTTGATGGGAGTGGCAATTTGCTCATTATGTGAAATTTTGTGTTTAAAAATATGTGTTGAAATGTGTGTGCGTGTGTGTGTGTGTGTGTGCGTGCGCGTGCGTGCGCGCGTGTGTGTGTGTGTGTGTGTGTGTGTTGAGTTTTTCGTAAGAAGTATTTGGCCTGTTCCGGCTCCGAGGGGAAGGAGTTACTGACGTAGTTCGTAACACCACCTACCCACGTTCGAAACACGGCTGCGGGCGATTTGGCAGCAGCCCGCCTTGCGTTGGGATTTTACAAATTGGCTGGGTGCTGGTCGCTCAGAAAGCAATAGCAAGCTACTGAACGTAAACTTCTCAATATATCATTGACTGCGACGTCATGTAAAGTATATATAACTTCTTCTTCTTCTTCTTCTTCAGCATTCCGAGCCATTGAGGTTCTTTGCTGCAAATACAATCTGTCTCCATTCGTCTCTCTGGTGGACCTTCTCTTGCCACACAACTTGAGATATCAAAGTATTCCAGCCACACCACACACACACACACACACACACACACACACACACAACACAACTTGAGATATTAAAGTATTCCATCCCCATACACACACACAAACACACACACACACACACAACACAACATGAGATATCAAAGTATTTCAGCCCCACACACACACACACACACACAACACAACTTGAGATATCAAAGTATTCCAGCCCCCCCCCCCCCCCCACACACACACACACACAACACAACTTGAGATATTAAGTATTCCATCCCCATACACACACACAAACACACACACACACACACAACACATCATGAGATATCAAAGTATTTCAGCCCCACACACACACATACACACAACACAACTTGAGATATCAAAGTATTCCAGCCCCACACACACACACACACACACACACACACACAACACAACTTGGGATATCAAAGTATTCCAGCCCCACTTGTGAATCTGTTAGCACAGTGGTTCTCAACCCTTTTTTGTCCCGTGTCTCCTTCACCATATTTTCATTACGTCATCCCCCCCCCCCCCCCCTTTCGTATTACCTTCCTAAAAAATCCCCCTTCCCCTTCACATTATACGTAATAATGGAAGATTAACACAAGTCTAGACGTCAACATAAAACGTGATTTGCGGGTCTACTTACGTTATAAAACGAATTTCAGAAAGTTGAGACGTACAGAACCGTAAACTAAGAAGGGAAAAATAATATCAAGTAATCGGTTCTTGTATTAACGCGATCTTGAAATAACCTTAATCCCCCCTCCCCCCCCCCACCCTGGAAACCCTAACATTCCCCACCGGTTGAGAACCACTGTGCTAGCATAACACCCCATTTTAAGATTGTCTTCAAAAATTGTAAAACTTCAATAATGAACACACACACACACACACACACACACACACAATATATTATATTAATCAGTGCCTGACATATTTCTCTATAGCATCTACTACAACAATTGAAATAAATCACCATATATTAAAGCAACAAAATAGCTGAAATACAAAGCTGAAACACACTGTGATATATTTCATTGTCTGTGTTACTATGGCAGTTTTAAAAAGATACAGGCAACAAATTGTGCCTTCATTATATAAATTTACAATGGGGAAATATTTTACATGGCTAAAATGTTTAAGTGCTGAGGTGTCTTCTGTACAAGGAATATATCAGTTTAAGTTACAACAAACAAGATTCAAAAGTTATGAAGCATGCTTAAGTTGTTTTTATAAATGCAGACTAAAAGCTTCACTACACTTGTATCTGCTGCAGGTGAATATGATGACCGGAAGGCACAAATATTGCCACAGCTTTGTTGTAAACCAATTTGTTGTACACCGATTTGTTGTAAACCGATTTGTTGTAAACCGATTTGTTGTAACTTTATGGATGAACAAGATGGAAGTATAAGAACATGTATAAAACTTCATGACACAAATCTAACATAAGAAATAAATCTAACATAAAACATAAATCTAACATAAAACATAAATCTAACATAAAACATAAATCTAACATAAAACATAAATCTAACATAAAACATAAATCTAACATAAAACATAAATCTAACATAAAACATAAATCTAACATAAAACATAAATCTAACATAAAACATAAATCTAACATAAAACATAAATCTAACATAAAACATAAATCTAACATAAAACATACATCTAACATAAAACATAAATCTAACATAAAACATAAATCTAACATAAAACAAACTCTAACATAAAACATAAATCTAACATAAAACATAAATCTAACATAAAACATAAATCTAACATAAAACATAAATCTAACATAAAACATAAATCTAACATAAAACATAAATCTAACATAAAACATAAATCTAACATAAAACATAAATCTAACATAAAACATAAATCTAACATAAAACAAACTCTAATCAGCATTGTATCTGTTCTTATTAACGTTACCATGCCAATAGCTATACAACAAGCCCACTTAAAGTATTCTGTACAAGTTTGGTGTAAGCATCTATCTTCTTCGCCTGTCATCTCGTCTTGCCCCGTCTTTTCTAGGTCCCCTCACAAATGCCCAAACCAACACTGATTTTCTGTCCCAAAATCTCTGTACCATTCAATGCAGTCATTGCATTCTGTGTCTCTTTGAATGTTTAATATTCAACCAGTGCATATCCCTTGAGAAAGCCAGTTCGCCTGTCAAGATGTGCACGTAAATTCTTGATTTCACCAAACTCAGCAAATTTTTCATGCATGTCATCCTCTGGAGACTCCTCATGGACACCAGTTACAAAGACATCCAACCTTTAATAGATCTCTGTTTGCCTGCACCTTCAGATTCATCAACATCTATTTCCATGCCCTCGAACTGATCAACACCACTTCGAGTTGGGCCCTCTCCGCCAAAACCTTTGCCTTTTCTTTGAGTTTCTGGATACCCTGGTCTCCCTCTTCATCAATTTCGAAATCATCATCATCTTCTTTGGTCACAAGCATAACGTACGCCATTTTACTCTCTTACACTAGACATTATTTGTATATATATTTAAGTCAGAGACAATATTATCATTTCATTAATACGTGCAGCCAATGACGTCATGACTTCTGCTTCTTGCTGTATGCTCTCTGTGTATGCTCTCTGTGTATGCTCTCTGTGTATGCTCAATGTGTATGCTCTCTGTGTATGCTCTCTGTGTATGCTCTCTGTGTATGCTCTCTGTGTATGCTCGCTGTGTATGCTCTCTGTGTATGCTCTCTGTGTATGCTCTCAGTGTATGCTCGCTGTGTATGCTCTCTGTGTATGCTCTCTGTGTATGCTCTCTGTGTATGCTCTCTGTGTATGCTCTCTGTGTATGCTCTCTGTGTATACTCTCTGTGTATGCTCTCTGTGTATGCTCTCTGTGTATGCTCTCTGTGTATGCTCTCTGTGTATGCTCTCTGTGTATGCTCACTGTGTATGCTCTCTGTGTATCCTCTCTGTGTACGCTCTCTGTGTATGCTCTCTGTGTATGCTCTCTGTGTATGCTCAATGTGTATGCTCTCTGTGTATGCTCTCTGTGTATGCTCTCTGTGTATGCTCTCTGTGTATGCTCGCTGTGTATGCTCTCTGTGTATGCTCTCTGTGTATGCTCTCTGTGTATGCTCTCTGTGTATGCTCTCTGTGTATGCTCGCTGTGTATGCTCTCTGTGTATGCTCTCTGTGTATGCTCTCTGTGTATGCTCTCTGTGTATGCTCTCTGTGTATGCTCTCTGTGTATGCTCTCTGTGTATGCTCTCTATGTATGCTCTCTGTGTTTTCTCTCTGTGTATGCTCGCTGACACTGACTTTGCCTTTCATCTTTGTGGGTGATTCTGTTTTGTTGCTTTTGGTTGAAAACTGGGCCGAAGGATCGGTGGACCACAAACACACCAGAGAGTCCTCACCTCCAGTGAGCAGCAACTGTGGCTTTGTGTCCCAGCTGGAGGATCTGACTGTTGTTGTGTGACCTCCGTACAAACTGACAAGTGTCTGAGTGTCTGTGCCTTGGTCAGAGCAGTGAAACAGCTGCAGACTTCCACTGTGAGTCCCCACCAACAAGACAGCGCTAGAATTGTCATTACTTGTGGTCAGCTCGGGGATACAGTCAACGACATAATCCACAGCCACCCTCATTGGCCCCACTGAAGCAATCAATTGTGCAGCAACTGCCCCCCTCCAGGGCATCCCAAACATGGAAGACATTGTCACTGGTCACACAGTACACACATCCTGAGTTGCTGCCACACCAGCCTACTCGTGCCACATCAGATTCAGCATTGGCAGTAATCTGCAGTGCATCATCTTCGGCTTTCTCTGTGAGGTCAAACGTGCAGACCATCTGCACGAACCAGATGCCAGGTAACGGTCGCTGCCTGGTTGGAAGCACACCTGTGTGATATCATCCTGGTGACACTCACTGTAACATCCCAGCAAGGAATTTTGCCTTGTTTCTCAAAAACGTAAGTAGGAATCGCTTGCTACCTGCTTCGTGGAGACACAGAGGAGCTTATCTGAGTGGCTGATGTCTAGACTCAACATCTCTGCCTGCACTGCTGGAGGTGCTTTAAATAGCAGGACTTCTTTTGAATTGCTGACTCTTGTATCCCAGCATCTGACAGTCTTGTCCTTGGATGAGCTGTATACCAGGTTTGAATCTGTTTTCCCAAACTGAACTTTGGTTATCGTGCCGTTGTGACCTGATATTGTTGAGATGTGGGTCAGCCTGTTCCTGGACATGAGATGAATGGTGAAATTACTACAGGCAGCTGCCAGCAATGGGTCGTCAGAACCATTTTGCACAGCTAAATCAAGCACATAGTCTGCTTCAGGCTTGCTAATCTGGACTGCTGATTTCTCAGCCAGGTGAGGGTTTTCCAGTGCCTTCATAAATGAGGTCTCAATTTCCATGGACAGAGTTAAGATTACGCAGAACAACAGACGGGAGATGACTGCCACCACGCCGAATATTTGGCCTGTAAAACATTTTTTAAATGTTTATTTCATACAAAGCAATGTATATTTACAAGGTGTAATGTGTGTTTCTTTTGTTTGTGTATATTACAGAGCGTTGCCGTTTGTTAGTGTTAAGTGTCACATGTGTGAATAAAACAAATACATACATATATACAGTTATGATAATATGACATTTATGGCATAGTGCATGTAAACACACATTCCTTGCATATGCTTCATTCCCACTTCCACAAGCGGAATGCATGTTACACCTGTCAATGTCTCCCTCGCCTCTCCTCTCTCCTCTCTCTCTCTCTCTCTCTCTCTCTCTCTCTCTCTCTCTCTCTCTCTCTCTCTCTCTCTCTCTCTCTCTCTCTCATTTTATCTTGATCTATCTCATGCTTTCTGGAGACAGCAGTACATTGAATGCCGTGAGCTTGGCCAATAAACTTTAATTTATCATTCCCATTAAAATGTGGCTTCTTTGTAATTTCTGGGTCACATAGCTACCGAGGTGAAGGTTAACATTGTTGGTATTGTTGGCCTGATGTCAAATACAGGGTGACACTCTAGTGCCCATGTAAATGTATCCTGGCGCTACCAACAATGACTGATAGGCATAGGGTCCTTCAGGCCAAATGGTACCTGAGAGTTGCTGCAGATAGGGATCACCCGCTGCATGCAGCAATGGATATGGTCAAGGGTCATAGACTAAGACGAGGCAGGTCCTGGATGGCACAGGCAGAACTTTCTATTCATCAGGTGTGTGATCTAGAGACCATCAATCGTGGAAGAGAGTGGGGTGAAGTTCCGGATGACATGACGGACTGGCACAATGTAATAATATCACTGGGTCGTGAGTGCAGAGAATGGGCAGCGGGCCGCACTGAGTTTGAAGTGCAACAGCTGATCCAGAGTAACACACATCAAGGTGACATAGTCATCTATACCGATGGGTCAGTAGTGAGAAACAGACGTAGTGGTTGGGGCTTTATTGCAAAGGCTAATTGACGAGTCTTGAAAAAGGAGAGTCTGGCACATGAGACTACGACCTCCAGCATGAGAATGGAGGTGGAGGCAGTAACAGCAGCATTCCGTTGGCTAGAGGAGACTACTGCAACACACGTTGTATTCATTACGGATTCAAAGAGTATGCTCAGTAAGGTGGAGAAAGGAATGTTTTGTATGGAATGGCTCTCGTCGCTTCAGAGGTCACAGGTTGTGAGAATTGTATGGATATTTTGCCCTGGCCATGGGATGGAGGGGGGGGGGGGGTGCTGGGGAATGAACAGGCTGATAGGCTAGCAGGGAATGCACCTCTTGGTGGCAGATTGCCTGATGACAAGTGGGAGGTGGTCGTGCGCTTGTGGGACCAGGTGGAGAAAGCGGAGAGACAGATTGAGAACACATATGTGGAAAGAATGAGATTGCGGGGGATCGGCAGGGGTTCTGGAAGAATCTCAAAACTGAGAGGGAAGACCAGGAGAACTTTTAATCAGATAGCGGTGGTAAAGATTAGTAGTGTGACTCTTCGCTGGCTGTTGAACGAGGGGACGGAGCACGTATGGGAATGTCCTGAGTGCAGTGATGTCGGTTCTTAACTCAACTTAACTCAACTCAGTATGAAGTGTGAGTGTGAACTTGATGGGAGTGACATTTTGATTAACCTGTGCACATTTATGCTTAAAAATGTGTGAAAATATGTGTGTATCTATTGAATTTTTCGTAACCTGTGCCGGCTCCGTGGCGAAGAGTTTACGGACGCAGTTTTTAATCTCACATACCTGCGTTCGAAACGCAGCTGCGGGCGATTTGGCAGGAGACCGCCTTGCATTGGTTTTTAACGAATTGGCATGGGTTCTGGTCGTTCAGAAAGCAATGGCAAACTACTGAACGTAAACTTGCAAGGATATCACAGACACTCAAAAATGCTGGGATTGACTGCGTCGTCTTGCAAAAGATATGCAACTACCTTTCTTTTCTTAAATTTGGCCCGTAAAAACAGGCCAGAAAAAAATTTCTTATTATACGCGCTAAAACAACCTATCATTAAAAGGATAAAGCCATTTATTGTCATATCGAAGAAGAATAGAAATATTTGTTAGAAAATTCTCACGTATCTAATATAGATCCAAAATTTTTCGACAATCTGTGTAGCTTCCTTAAATTTTTATCTTGTTATTGTACTCGGCTCGCGATGATGGTGGAATTCTGCAAGAGGGCGTCTGATTGGTCTGGAACTCTGGGACCCCAGTATATAAGGCCCCGCACAGGTAGAACTGGCCCTTTCCGTAGTGCACCCCACTGAGTGACTAGGCGCCAATGCCTATTTCTATTGTGTGTTTAGTAGTTAGACCCTGAAGTTTTGCAGTGGAAAAGCCAGAATTCTAGTTTTAGATTTTAGATTTTCCTGGGTTTTTAGTAGACTGGAAGTTTTTGGTAAATTAGTTTTTAGTAGACTGGAAGTTTTTGGTAAATTAGTTTTTAGTAGACTAGAAGTTTTTGGTAAATTAGTTCTAGTGGATTAGTGTTTGGTAGATTTATAGCTTTTACTGGATTAGAAGTTTTTGCTACACTTAGGAATTTGGTTTGTTAGGTTAGTGTCTTTGCTGTTTGATTTTTGCTGTATCCTAATTTCTTTGTTGATGCTACATGTCTGTATATTATTGTGAAGTTTAGAAGTGTAATAAACAAATGATGCTTGTGTTACCCTTACTTTGTTGTTTAGTTGATAGACTCTAGTGTTATAGTCATTGGTGTTAGAACAGCCCTTGGAGTAATTCTTTGTCTGGGATTGGAGAATATTGTTCTAATCCCCTGTCGGCCCACCCTGGGATCTTCTTAAACCTTAATTCTTTTCTATTCTTGTTAACCGAGGACGGTGAGAGGTTCTTTCTCTTTATTAATTTTCTTCTTTGGCCCTACGCAGTCAGGGTTTGCGCTCTTCTCCTCACATCACCGTAGCAGAAGTAAGTGGTCCTTGCTTCCTGTTTATACCTCTGTTTTCAAGTGGCGAGCCTGCCAGGATAGTGACAGCCTTAGAATTATTCTGGTAGGATTGTTTTGGTACCAAGTGAGTGTTTTAGTTGAGGTCTTTAGTTGGTTTCTGTGTCGGTTCATTTTGGTATAGTTGGTAATAGTCTTCTAGAGATAGCAAAACCCAGGTTAGCTAGTTAGGCTCCATTGCAGAACCACCCGTAGCATAGTATCTTGTCCTTAAGATGGAGACCAGAAGTACTCGTGCGGCAGTGTGAGTTGAAGAAGACGAGTCGCCGCCAGTTTCTACGATGGGAACCGAAGATTCCCGCCCAATGGAAGCTCCACCACGCGAGCTCACTGAGGCTTTGAGGTACGTTGTAGTACCAACCAGAAAGCCTGTTCGGTGTTTTGGGGAGAAATGTGGGCCATCAGTAGAAGAGTACGTCAGGGAGGTGAGGTCAGCTTGGAGGGCTGGCATGTTAGAGACTGTCGATAAGGTGGATGTTATTTTCGACAGCATAACCAGTCCTGTCAGGAGGGAGTTGGAACTCCATGCTTCTGAGGAAGATCCCGAGGCCATGCTACAGGCCTTGCTGAAGATATATGGTGAGAAGAAAAGTCTACGGGAGCTCCTGGCAACGTTATTCACAATACGCCAGCGAGCTGGGGAGACAGTCCATGACTTCTCCCATAGGGTCAATGCTGAGTTCAAGAGTGTAGTGAAGGCCCAGGAAACGCAAGGTGTCCCTGTGTTGGATAGGGAGGGCCCTTCGAGACCAGTTTGTGGCTGGCATAAGGGACAGTTTCACCCAAACTGTCCTAAAGAAAAGATCGCACAAGATTCATCTGTGACTTTTCTTCAAGTCAGGGAGTGCGCACAAACATGGGAAGGTGTGCGGGCCCCACTAGGTGCTGAAATCAGAGAGGTAGAGGTTGAGAGACAGAAATGAGAACACTGGGGAAATTCAGTCAAGCGGACCTTCAGCGGTGAAAGTTGAGTTCAGCAGGGGCAGTATGGCCGGTGCAGGCTGAGGTAGTCCCACAAACGGTAGAATGTAGGCCTGCACATACTGAGCAGCTCGAGTACCACCAAGAACTGAGTTTACTTCCAGGCAGGGTGAAATTGACTTTCTTCAGAGGGAGATGTCTGAGATTGGTGCCAGGCTGAAACAGACTCACCACCAGCGATCAACAACATCAAGTGCACGTTGCTGGCGATGCAATCGGGTTGGTCACTTGAGACGCGAGTGCAGACAAGCATTAAACGGGACCCCTCTAAGGCTGGGAGCCAGGTATTAGAAGGGGAGCGTCATGGCTCGGACATTAAAATTGTGGCTGGTAGGCCCGAAGAGACTGTTTTAATAGGTGGCAAGAGTGTCCAGTGTGTCATCGATACAGGTTCTCAGGTTTCCACCATCACTGAGACCTGTTTCAAGGGCATGTTCCAGGACTTTGTTCTAAAGGAAGGACAATTCGTTAGGTTGACGGCCGCAAATGGCGTAATGATTCCATATGTGGGGTACTTCATGTGTAACATTGTGTTGGGTGGGACACAAGTGAAGGACTGTGGGGTGTTTGTCACCAAAGACATGGACAATGGGGAGAGAAGAGTGCCTGGCATTATTGGCACGAACATTTTACAGTCAGTGCCGAATCTGTGTAGGTTTCTTAATTGGAGCAGCACAGCGGAGGAAATTCCTGGAGTCGGACTGGACGGTGTTAAAGTGTTTGTTGACAATAGAGTTTGCGTACCTGCCCGCTCCATCACTGCAGTTAGTGTAAAATGTGTAAGATTTGTGCGTGAACATATGCATGTCATTTTCAGCCCAACTCGAGACTTGGAACACAAGGGTTTGCTTTTCTCCCACACTTTGACTACCTTGAGACGGGGCGTATGCCAAGTCCAAGTGGTCAATCTGGGGGATGAAGACATATGCTTGTCGAAGGGTACTCAAGTTGGAGATATTTCAGATGCTACTGTAGATTTGACAAACCATTTCAAAATGGTAAGTGCTCAGGAGGTTGAGGTTTCAACACGGCCGTATGCGGGAGGGAAAGATGATGTTAGGTGCCCTGTAGATTTGAGCAGTTTTGAGGGTAGTGATAGAGATAGGAAGAAGTTAGAGGAGTTATTAGTTAGGTATGATAGTCTTTTTGCCAAGGGAGATACTGACATAGGCTATACAGATAGAGTAACCCATAACATCCAGTTGACAGATGAGACCCCCATCAAGCAGCCTTATAGGAGAATTCCCCCAGCATTTTATAGAGAAGTACAAGATCATCTCCAAGGTTTATTAGATAGTCAGATAATTAAGGAAAGTTCCAGTCCTTGGGCTTCTCCGGTGGTCCTCGTGAGAAAAAAGGATGGTAGACTTAGGCTATGTGTCTATTATCGGGCTGTAAACGTTAGGACAAAGAAAGATGCATACCCTCTCCCTAGAGTAGATGAGTATCTAGATGCCCTAGGGGGTGCCAAATTGTTTTCAACTCTAGATCTTGCCAGTGGGTATTACCAGGTGGCCATGAAGCCAGAGGATCAAGAGAAGACTGCTTTACCACCCCGTTTGGTTTGTATGAGTATACGCGCATGCCAATGGGACTTGCAAACTCCGCGAGCAGCTTCCAGAGGTTAATGCAATGCTCTCTGAATGACTATTTTTTTCAGGATTTTGTTGGTATACCTTGATGACATTTTGGTGTATTCTGGGGATTTTTCAGAGCTCTGTGTAGGCTTGAGAAAGTATTTGAGAGACTGCAGTCCATTGGGCTAAAACTAAATCCTGAAAAGTGTAACTTTTGTCAGAAAAAGGTTTGAGGTTTTTAGGGCACACCATTTCAGAAGAAGGCATTGGCACCATGGATGATAAAGTTGCAGCTATAAAAGAAGCACCTGTGCCCATAACTCAGACAGAGCTTAGGTCATTTCTCGGGTTAGCCAGTTATTATAGAAGGTTTGTCTCAAAGTTTGCTAATATTGCAAGACCACTACATGAGCTGGTGGGCCAACTCAACCAGCAGCAAACCGGTGATACTAAGAAGAAGAAAGGACCCATAGGGCGGTTTTGGACTCCAGAGTGTGACGAGGCGTTTAATCGATTAAAAGAGGCTCTGACATCAACACCCCTTTTAGGCTTCCCAGACTTCTCATTACAGTTCATATTGGAGGTAGATGCCTCATACCAGGGTTTAGGTGCTGTCCTCTCACAAATTCAAGATGGTAAGAAAAGAGTCTTAGCTTACGCTAGCCGCACGCTACGCCCCTCAGAACGAAATGCTAAAAGCAGTTCTAAGCTTGAGTTACTTGCGTTGAAGTGGGCTATGACTGAGAAGTTTAGAAGTTATCTTTTAGGTACTAAAATAGAAGTTTTTACAGATAGTAGGAATTTAGCTTTGTGGCAAAAGGCAAAACTGGGTGCCATTGAGCAGAGATGGATAGCACAGATGTCGATGTTTGACTACACCAGCACAAACCAGGTCGTGCTAATGGAAATGCTGATTATTTGTCCCGCTACCCATTTGAAGCCCCAGGAAGATCAGATGAAGAAGGTGACATTCCAATCAGTCACATAGCTGCTACACCAGTTAGTCCAAACTTAAGAACTGCTAGGATAGGAGAGATCGTAGATGTAGATAGACAGAATAACCCTGTAGGTAATGTGCCACTGGTATCATTACCATCATATTCAGCTGAAGAGTTGATAAAACTACAAGCAGAAGATGTGCATGTGTATAAAGTGTTAACTTGTGTGAGTGAGAGTGTGAGACTGAGTAAGATAGAGATGAGGGGTTTACCCCCTGAAACCAAAAGCTTGTTGAAGCAGCGAAAGAGATTGAGTGTGATTAATGGGTTGTTGTACAGGAAATTAAAGAGGCCAGGTAGAGGGTGGATTTCTCAATTAGTGGTACCTGATGCATTGAAGCAGAGAGTGTTAGAATCGGTGCACAGCACCGGCCATCAGGGCAGAGATAGGATGATACAATCCTTAGAAGTAGATGTTATTGGGTTGGCATCACGAAAGATGTTGAACTGTTTTGTAAAAGATGCCAGAGGTGTAATATTGCTAAACCACCCCATATCAAACTGCAGGGTCCTTCAGGTAATTTTTTAGCATCTAGGCCTTTTGAAGTGGTGACCATGGATTTTACTATGTTAGAGAAGGATAGTCGGGGGTATGAAAATGTGTTGGTTATTACAGATGTTTTCACCAAATTTACAATTGCTGTTCCCACAAGGGATCAGAAAGCCTCGACAGTTGCGAAAGTTCTGGTTGAGAAAAGGTTTTTGTATTTAGGTGTACCCCATAGACTCCATTCAGATCAAGGCAGGAACTTTGAATCGGCCTGTGATTGCAGGAACTCTGTAGAGTGTACGGGATTCAAAAGAGCCGTACCACGAGTTACAATCCAAAAGGGAACGGTCAGTGCGAGAGGTTTAATAGGACCCTACATGATCTTCTGAGGCCACTAGAGGCAAGCCAGAAAAGGAAATGGTCTGAACATATAGCTGAGGTTTTTGTTAGTTTATAACTCTACGCCCCCACTCGTCCACAGGGTACTCCCCGTACTACTTAGTGTTTGGAATAGAACCTAGATTGCCAGTAGATTTCATGCTAGATGCTAGTGATGATAGTGATTGTAATGACGGGGAACCAAATGTTGAGAACTGGGTGACTGGACATCTTTCCCGTCTGCATAACGCGCATGTTAGGGCAGGCGAACAGTTAAGAAAGTTAGCTGCTGTAAGGAAAGAGAGATGTGACAAGACATCATCCTCTAAATTGCTAACCATAGGAGAAGTAGTTAGGAAGAGAGTCCACTATACAGAGAGGTGCAAGATTAAAGACCAGTGGTCTGTAGACAAATATACAGTGGTGCAGGTCCCAAAAGCATCAGGAGGCCCGTATGTTATTAGAAGAGTGGGAGAGAATGGACCTGACATTAGAGCCGCAGGACACGAGTTAAAGCGGTGTGAGAAAGATGCGGTAATTGAGGTACCGGAGGCGACGATAAGACTACCCGAATTGCCTGTCGTGGCAGAGGTTGAGGAACCACGGGATAGACCGCCAAGAAGTGACTGGTACATGTTTGAGCCAGGAGACTTGAATGTGAGGCGATCAGAGAGAATCTGTCTTAGAAGAGATAGATGATGTTATTTTTTAATACATTTTGTTTCACATGTTCAGTGTTGAGGCCAGTGGTATCCTGTATAAAGGTTGCTGATTTATTGTTTGTGTAACTTTTATGATTGTTTAATTATTTTTATGTAAAAAGTGAGGGTTGTATTCATTTTGTTATGATTGCTCATGTAGCAGAGGGGCTATTTCTCCTCACTTATGTTAATTTGGTCACTGAGTATTAACTTGTACTAGTATAAGGATGGCTTATGCTTATATGTTATTAATGTTATTTTGGACTTATAGATGACTGGTGACGTACATGTATACTGTTTCACATTATAAATCTGGATAGAATGAGTAAATTGTTTTATAATGGTACTGTTTAGGGATGTAACCAGCAGTTTCAGGTGTTGAGGGCAGTGTCCTCAAGAGTGACAGGTTTATTTGTTGTTGCTGAGAGATGTGTTCCTTGGCATAGAATTATCAGAGCATAGAGGTGTGAAGATAACTACCTGCTTGATGAGTGTACCAGGGACGTATGGTCCGGTTGTCGAAACGACAACAGTTAAAAGAGGGAATTCTTCATTGTTTTTGTAAATGTTCGTATAATATCGTGAACACTAAGGTGGCGGGAGACTGTCTCCCTGTTGATTGCATTATTTTTTTTACTGCTGATATTAGTTTAGTCATGAATAATGACTGGTATTAATGTAATGTACCTTGTATGTGCATGTGACCATTATTCTTGTTGGTACCTGAGGTACATTTTTGGGGTGTTTTACTTGATGGGTGATGTCTGGTGAGGATAGGAAATTTATTTTTTGGAGCTCCATCAATAGTAGAAGAAGATAAAGTAGGGGTCAGAAATTATCTCTCCTTTACCCAAGGCACTAGGGGTGTAATGTTCAGTTGTCTGGGACGACAACAGTTAAAGATGGGGAATAATGTACTCGGCTCGCGATGATGGTGGAATTCTGCAAGAGGGCGTCTGATTGGTCTGGAACTCTGGGACCCCAGTATATAAGGCCCCGCACAGGTAGAACTGGCCCTTTCCGTAGTGCACCCCACTGAGTGACTAGGCGCCAATGCCTATTTCTATTGTGTGTTTAGTAGTTAGACCCTGAAGTTTTGCAGTGGAAAAGCCAGAATTCTAGTTTTAGATTTTAGATTTTCCTGGGTTTTTAGTAGACTGGAAGTTTTTGGTAAATTAGTTTTTAGTAGACTGGAAGTTTTTGGTAAATTAGTTTTTAGTAGACTAGAAGTTTTTGGTAAATTAGTTCTAGTGGATTAGTGCTTGGTAGATTTATAGCTTTTACTGGATTAGAAGTTTTTGCTACACTTAGGAATTTGGTTTGTTAGGTTAGTGTCTTTGCTGTTTGATTTTTGCTGTATCCTAATTTCTTTGTTGATGCTACATGTCTGTATATTATTGTGAAGTTTAGAAGTGTAATAAACAAATGATGCTTGTGTTACCCTTAATTTGTTGTTTAGTTGATAGACTCTAGTGTTATAGTCATTGGTGTTAGAACAGCCCTTGGAGTAATTCTTTGTCTGGGATTGGAGAATATTGTTCTAATCCCCTGTCGGCCCACCCTGGGATCTTCTTAAACCTTAATTCTTTTTCTATTCTTGTTAACCGAGGACGGTGAGAGGTTCTTTCTCTTTATTAATTTTCTTCTTTGGCCCTACGCAGTCAGGGTTTGCGCTCTTCTCCTCACATCACCGTAGCAGAAGTAAGTGGTCCTTGCTTCGTGTTTATACCTCTGTTTTCATTATTTATAGGGCATATAAATGTACATAATGTCTTTAATGTTTTATAAAACATAAAATATATATATACACACACACACACACACACACACACACACACACACCTGCCTTTCTTTTTAATGTGGTTTTATTTCGTACGAACCTGTGTTTTTACAAGGTTTGTTGCGTGTTTTCTTTTACATTTACAAAGTACAACAAGAACCCCCGATATCAAATGCTGCAAAATTCTCTAATTGTTTGTGTAATGACTACACACTATTTATTACATTACATATATTAATTCTTCGCAGACATTAAATACTGTTTGCATTCAAAAGTTGCATATAATTATAAATTGTAGGCATTCCTTCTAAACATTAAGAGTTTATTATCAGAACCTACAAAGAATATTTTCTAGTCATATTGTGTGAGCTATTCTCTTGGAGCCGGTCTCCCTGTTAGCAGCTTTCTAAGTAACTCCGAATAATCTCGTGGTTGACGTGAGCGCACGAGAATTGGAAGCGGTTGGATTCGCGCCAGTGACTTATGAGAGTACGGAGCCTGTCGCTCAGAAAGCAATGGCAAACTACTCAGCGTAATCTTGCCAAGAAATCAACAATCAGCTGAAAGATGCTGATGTTGACAGTGATGACTTGTAAAGGATATGCAAAAAATTATTTTTTGTTTACATTCTCTAGGAACAATAGGACCATTCATCTGTATTAGATTGTCCCCCTTTAGTTTATAACATTCTCGTCCTCTCAAATTATGGACACACATATTTCGTTAGAATGTTCCACTTTAAGCAAGAAAACTTCTTTTTCAAGTGTAGCCACGCTTTCAACACGGAAGCCGAGCTAGTGTGGTGGCTAGATGTTCGTCTGTCGGCTCGGTGATCGTGAGTTCGAATCTGCAGCGAGACGGAATTTCACAATGGAACTGGCCTCCCTGGTCGTCCCTGGCTGATGAAGACTAATCGTCACAACGTCCTTTGTTTGCCGCCATTGTGTTCTGTAAAACTGCACTATTTCGTGTTATTTTATATTGTTTACATTTCTACAGCTTTACCGCAGACAAGCTAGGGAACATCTAATGGCAGTGAAAATGAGATTTCCGAGGAAAATGCAAAGAATGCAATTGGATGGACAAAAAAAAAAGGAAAAAGGAATGAGAAAGTTTCTTCAAGACACATATGAAAATGCTTAAACTGAATTGACAAATTAAAGGCGAACAGTCCAATTGTGTGTAAAAATCACGGTACGTTGAGAAATAAATGTGAAAAACTTAGTGACCACTAGGAAACTTGAAGGGGAAAGAGTATGTAGAAACAAAGAGATATATGCCAGCATGTCTTAGCAAAATCGAGACAAAAAGAGAGACCCTGCCATAGACTGACGACGGTGTGAGATGGCGAACCAAGACTGCCTAAGTGTATTAGCATTGCACATGAAGGTGATACATTTGTCAATAGCAGAATAAACACAGATATTGTATGCGACATTATCGAGCACACATTTGGCCAAACTTAAACATGCGTAGGAGTAGTAAATGTTCTGAAAATCTCAAGAGAAATCTCAATTTATTTGGAAGCGATAACGCGAACGCAGTCTCTTCTACGAGAAAATTAAACACTCGAGACACCCACATTTGGAGTGGTCGCAGGCGTCAACCAAACCAAAGTGCAATGGAAGGACCTCAACTTGTGAGCACCATCTTTTTTTTCGGTTTGTTTTTTCAATGCTCCAATGTTGGGATTCTCCTCTCTAGCGGACATCTTCATGGCACACTTAGAAGAAAAGAGATCCTCAGACATCAACAACTTGGCCTTTTACCGGCGTTATGTGGACGATATACTAATTATCATCACAGACGAGCTACAAGCAACATCGTTTCAGGCCACAATGAACAAGACGCATAAACACATCTCTCTATCTATGGAACACGAACACAACGAAGCGTTACCGTTCCTAGATATTCTAATGAGACGTAGAGCAGACGGCACAATTCAAAGATCGGTGTATCGCAAAGAAACATGGACTGGCCAATACCTAAATTTTCAGAGCTTCACACCTGTCCAGTACAAACGGGGCTTAGTACGGACCTTGTTTCACCGTGCTAGAAAGATATGCACCCAGGACACACTGACAGAGGAATTTGAAACTCTGAAGAATGTCTTAAACCTGAATGGGTACTCCACAGGATTTATAAAGCGCCATTGCCAACAGCCCAAACCCAAAGCAGACGTAACTACAGTCCCTAAACTCAAGGTATTCATCCAGCTAACCTTTCGAGGGGATGACGTAATGCAACGTCTACAAGACCGGCTTACTACAGCAGTAGGTCGAACATTCTGTGCGGCAACTCCAGTCATTAGATGTAAAACCGTACCCATTCCTACACCAACAGTCAAAGAGCCTGTTCCTCTGTACGCCACAAACAATTGTATTTACCAATTCACATGTAGATGCCAGGCCGTTTACATTGGCCGAACGGAGAGACAGCTTAACAAACGGGTGTCAGAACACATACCTCAATGGGTCAACAAGATACAACACACAGGAGATGATAGCCACGAGGAGCCGACACACCGGAAGCTCCCGGCGTCTTCAATCGGCAGGCAACATTGTCGCCAGTCGCCATGTTGTGTCCAGAGAGAATGCATTTCGCGTGTTGTTTAGAACACAGAATACTCGCTTGTTAAAATTTGCAGAAGCAATTATGATCTATCAACGCAAGCCAGAATTGTGCAAACAGAAAGACATGTTAGTCAGCTTAAAATTACCGTGGTAGACAATCGACATTACTGTGCGAAATTGTGTATATTTCAACTTGAAGGATTTATCTAGTTAATTTCACGTAAGTTGTGTGATTTCTGCAGTATGTACCTGACGAGATGCAGCGAAATATGCCAGGCAATAAATCGTGCAATCTATTGTTTGTGTCTTCGTTATTCAAATTCTCCTCTCTCTCTCTCTCTCTCTCTCCTCTCTCTCTCTCTCTCTCTCTCTCTCTCTCTCTCCTCTCTCTCTCTCTCCTCCCCCCCCCCCCCCCACAGGGGTAGGGGACTCACTTCCGTGATTTTTTTTCAAAACTTATCTTTCATACAAAGCAGTGTGTATTACCATGCTGTAAAGTACTACAAGAAACTAATGAAAATCGTAAACTGATTAGAGAATTAGACGTAGACAGTCAAAGTTTGTGGGAAATGTTTATGAGAAGAAATAAATTGGAGAACGTGGTGACAACTGACAAGATCGAGGGGAAGAGAACAACGGGAAGACAGAGAAGAAAATATTCGGATAGCTTGACTACGTGGCATGGTCGAGACAGGAACACTGAGATGATCCACGACTCTGGTGATCGAGCGAAATGGTGAGTCATGACCGCCCACTGCTTACCGGCAAGGCACATGATGGATGGAATGTGTGCTTCTTTTGTTTGTGTATATCACATAGCGTTGCCGTTTGTTAGTGTTAAGTGACACATGTGCGAATAAAAGAAATGCATTCATACATACTGTGACATGTTAGGAGTAGACAGAGAACCCAATTATTAGTGGTCTCTGGAAATATATCTTGAATAATTGATAGGGTATGATTTTGCACGTTATGTCTAGAGGTCCCTCAAATGAGATACATAATCATTCCCGCATAGCCCTTTCTAGGAACCATTTTTCCTGGCTCAGAACCCCCACTGTGAGATTCCCAAGTATCTACACAGAAATTTATAAAAGAAGAAAAAGGTCCTCTCAAAGGCCATAAGAAGATTTGGACTATTCGCCCCTGCACAACCGGATTCCCTTCTCTCACCATAATGTTGCCAGTGTGCTTTCAGTCCGCCACATTAGATCTTCCTTCTTTTATTTGTGTCAAAGTTACCCATGTCAAATTGTTTAATTATACCTTAGGACTTAGGATTCAATAGTAGCAGACAAACTCAACAATAACTGTACTTAACATCTGTTGAACAAGACATCTACATAACAGGTTCTTGACAACAGTGGGACATGCATTCATATGGAAATGTTTTACACCAACAATTGAACAAGACATACATCATGAGAGATACTTGACAACATCTATACAGGACCTTTCACAATATATGTAACCAACCACAGTAAAATAAGATATTCTCCATGAATAATACTTGACTGCAACTGTACAAGACATTCACCTGGGACATGTACTTAAAAACACTGGTTCAATAATACTATTTATTGAGTTGTTGTTGGGATCGAGTGAAGACCAATAGTTCATCCTTTATCATATCTACACTTCAAAAGGTATGTAATATACATAGATGCAGAACATGCATGCAGATAAAACATGGTACAAGAACTCTTAAGTAATCCACCAAACAGATCTCAATATACTCTCCTCCTACTCCTCAAACTCTAATCTCTTTCTACACAACTTATTCACTATACTTTCATCACTTCAATGTCCCTGGGGGAAATTATAGAATCCTGGTTATGGGCAAATCCAAGGAAAGAACTACTGGTCTGGATCATTGGCATCCTGTTATCATCAGCAATTGATGTTAGGAAAGCTCCAGGTAGCAGACTCCCTGTAATAAGTCCCATGCAAGATCATTCCCTCCCGAGAACAAATTTTAGGTGATGATATTGTACTGAATCCCAATGTTGACCGACTGCCTCTGAAGCTGACAACTGGGGTACTTCAAACAGTTGAGGATATCACTCTCCTGACAATGGGAGATGTATTCTCGGTACATGTAAATCAGACTTGCTGAAGAGACCCAGAGGTAGGAACAAAATCCAATATACTGCAGCATCTCACCTAGCGAGTCCGACTTCACCCTCTTTTCAAAATCTCACCAAACAATCACCGTGTGAGCACTATGCTGGGTATTCTCTAAGTTAAGTCTCAGATGAACAAACCACTGCAAGAGTTATTTCACCAGGTTTTTTGAAAGGGGTTAACAAATTTTCACCAGAAAAGTCATTAGATGTAAAACCGTACACCCATTCCTACACCAACAGTCAAAGAGACTGTTCCTCTGTACGCCACAAACAATTGTATTTACCAATTCACATGTAGATGCCAGGCCGTTTACATTGGCCGAACGGAGAGACAGCTTAACAAACGGGTGTCAGAACACATACCTCAATGGGTCAACAAGATACAACACACAGGAGATGATAGCCACGAGGAGCCGACACACCGGAAGCTCCCGGCGTCTTCAATCGGCAGGCACATTGTCGCCAGTCGCCATGTTGTGTCCAGAGAGACTGCATTTCGCGTGTTGTTTAGAACACAGAATACTCGCTTGTTAAAATTTGCAGAAGCAATTATGATCTATCAACGCAAGCCAGAATTGTGCAAACAGAAAGACATGTTAGTCAGCTTAAAATTACCGTGGTAGACAATCGACATTACTGTGCGAAATTGTGTATATTTCAACTTGAAGGATTTATCTAGTTAATTTCACGTAAGTTGTGTGATTTCTGCAGTATGTACCTGACGAGATGCAGCGAAATATGCCAGGCAATAAATCGTGCAATCTATTGTTTGTGTCTTCGTTATTCAAATTCTCCTCTCTCTCTCTCTCTCTTCTCCCTCTCTCTCTCTCTCTCTCTCTCTCTCTCTCTCTCTCTCTCTCCTCTCTCTCTCTCTCTCTCTCTCTCCACCCCCCCCCCCCCCACAGGGGTAGGGGACTCACTTCCGTGATTTTTTTCAACACTTATCTTTCATACAAAGCAGTGTGTATTTACATGCTGTAAGTACTACAAGAAACTAATGAAAATCGTAAACTGATTAGAGAAATTAGACGTAGACAGTCAAAGTTTGTGGGAATGTTATGAGAAGAAATAAATTGGAGAACGTGGTGACAACTGACAAGATCGAGGGGAAGAGAACAACGGGAAGACAGTACGTGGCATGGTCGAGACAGGAACACTGAGATGATCCACGACTCTGGTGATCGAGCGAAATGGTGAGTCATGACCGCCCACGCTTACCGGCAAGGCACATGATGGATGGAATGTGTGCTTCTTTTGTTTGTGTATATCACATAGCGTTGCCGTTTGTTAGTGTTAAGTGACACATGTGCGAATAAAAGAAATGCATTCACACATACTGTGACATGTTAGGAGTAGACAGAGAACCCAATTAGTAGTGGTCTCTGGAAATATATATTGAATAATCGATAGACAAGATAAAGGGTATGATTTTGCACGTTTTGTCTAGAGGTCCCTAAAATGAGATAGATAATCATTCCCGCATAGCCCTTTCTAGGAACCATTTTTCCTGGCTCAGAACCCCCACTGTGAGATTCCAACGTATCTACACAGAAATTTATAACAGAAGGAAAAGGTCCCCTCAAAGGCCATAAGAAGATCTGGACTATTCGCCCCTGTAAAACCGGATTCCCTTCTCTCACCTTAATGTTGTCAGTGTGCTTTCAGTCCGCCACATTAGATCTTCCCTTCTTTTATTTGTGTCAAAGTTACCCATGTCAATTGTTTAATTATACCTTAGGACTTTAGGATTCAATAGTAGCAGACAAACTCAACAATAACTGTACTTAACATCTGTTGAACAAGACATCTACATAACAGGTTCTTGACAACAGTGGGACATACATTCATATGGAAATGTTTACACCAACAATTGAACAAGACATACATCATGAGAGATACTTGACAACATCTATACAGGACCTTTCACAATATATGTAACCAACCACAGTAAAATAAGATATTCTCCATGAATAATACTTGACAGCAACTGTACAAGACATTCACCTGGGACATGTACTTAAAAACACTGGTTCAATAATACTATTTATTGAGTTGTTGTTGGGATCGAGTGAAGACCAATAGTTCATCCTTTATCATATCTACACTTCAAAAGGTATGTAATATACATAGATGCAGAACATGCATGCAGATAAAACATGGTACAAGAACTCTTAAGTAATCCACCAACAGATCTCAATATACTCTCCTCCTACTCCTCAACTCTAATCTCTTTCTACACAACTTATTCACTATACTTTCATCACTTCAATGTCCCTGGGGGAAATTATAGAATCCTGGTTATGGGCAAATCCAAGGAAAGAACTACTGGTCTGGATCATTGGCATCCTGTTATCATCAGCAATTGATGTTAGGAAAGCTCCAGGTAGCAGACTCCCTGTAATAAGTCCCATGCAAGATCATTCCCTCCTGAGAACAGAATTTTAGGTGATGATATTGTACTGAATCCCAATGTTGACCGACTGCCTCTGAAGCTGACAACTGGGGTACTTCAAACAGTTGAGGATATCACTCTCCTGACAATGGGAGATGTATTCTCGGTACATGTAAATATGACTTGCTGAAGAGACCCAGAGGTAGGAACAAAATCCAATATACTGCAGCATCTCACCTAGCGAGTCCGACTTCACCCCTCTTTTCAAGTCTCACCAAACAATCACCGTGTGAGCACTATGCTGGGTATTCTCTAAGTTAAGTCTCAGATGAACAAACCACTGCAAGAGTTATTTCACCAGGTTTCTTTGAAAGGGGTTAACAACAAGAGACTTGTTTTCAGCTCTCAGATGATAATGATATAATGATCACAACAATGATCACTATAATGACCACAATAATCCAGATAATGGAATAGAATTACTCAGAACTGTTGTTCTCCCATTGACTTTCAGCGGTTGGGGAGCTGAGGCAAAATCCTCTGAGAAATTCCGGCATGTCAGATACTAGGAGAATTGTAGGTGTTCCATGGGGCACAGGATTGAATTTCCATGAGCCTGACCGAGACAAACTGTAGACAGGGGTCATCTTTAATAAAGCATTGTTTTACTGTACTCCAAGACAGGGTAAACAATTATAGACCAATCCTGGTTCCTGTTCATAAACAGTGATTTTAGTTGACTTGGACCAAGGCATATCATATCATGAAGATAAAGGCTGGCAAATCAGCCTGTGTACTTCTGTGGTCATCCCTGGATTTCACCTATAGGGAGTTAGTTCTGAGTCTGGGACTCCTGTTTGGCTGTCCCAGAGAAAATAAGAAGCCTCTCCACCATCCCTGTTCTCTGTTGATACATAAAAGGGTACAACATTTCTTTACATTTGTTCAAAGACAATGTTATATCAAACATCAACATACACAGATGGAAATGGGGAGGTGAGGGGAGGGTGTTGACCAAATACACTTCTCCTTGTTGGTGATGGAGTGTATTCCACTCTGATGGACTGTGGGTGGTACGTTTTCATTATTCACCCCTATTTGTAGTAGTCACAAGCCTATATGCTGAGACAGGGGTAGCTTAACACAATTACACGCATTTTATATGTCTAAGTTCTTACAATGTTTAAACCACAGTGGACCTGGTGTGACATGTTAGATTGATGACAGAGGACCTAGTTAGTAGTGTTCTCTGGAAATATATCTTGAATAATAAATATACAAGAAAAGGATATGATTTAGCACGTTTTGTCTAGAGGTCACTCAAATGAGCTAATCATTCCCGCAATAGCCTTTTTGGAGAACCATTTTTCTTTGGCTCAAACCCCCACTGTGAGACTACCATGTATCTACACAGAAATTTCTAAAAGAAGTAAAAGGTTTCCCCAAGACCAAAAGAAGATCTGAACTATTAGCTCCTGCACAACTGAAGATCCATCTCACTCATTATACTGTTGACAGTGTGCTGTTCGTCCGTCACATTAGATCTTCCCCTTTTTTTTATGTTGTCAGTGTGACCTATATCAGTTTTGCCCAATTGCTTTGGGACTGTAGGATTCAGTTTTTTTTAGACAAACTCAACAATAACTGTATATTACATCTGTTGGACAAGACATCAACATGACAGTTTCTTGACAAAAGTGGGACATACATTCACAAGGAATTGTGTACACCAGCCATTGTACAAGACTTACATCATAAGAGATACTTGACAACATCTATACAAGACTTTTCACAATATGTATAATCAACCACAGCACTTAAGACAGTCACCAGAGACAACACTTGACAGCAACTGTACAAGAAATTCACTGGGGACATGTACTTAAAACACTGATTCATTAATTACACAATTTATTGAGCTGATGGTGAGTGGAGTGATGACCATTGCTTCATCCCCTGGCATGTCAACACTTCAATAATTACATTGAAAATGCATAAAATATGCCACACATGCATGTTGATAAACAAGATACACCACTTCTTATTTACTCCACCAGCCATCAATAACTCTCCTCCTCTCTCTCTAATATCTATCTACACCATTCCGTTACAGTATCTGTATCTATCATCATTTCCTGTCTCTTGAGAAGGTTATGGACTCCTATCATTGAAAAACTTAAGGGAGGAACTACTGTTCTGGGTCTGTTGAATCCTTTTATCGTCAGCATTGATGTTGGACAAGCTACAGTTAGCAGATTTCCCCAGAATAAGCTTCATGGCAGATTCATTCCTCTGGAAGACAAGATTTGGTATGATGATACGGTACTGTCTCTCACTGTTGACCAGACTGCTGGTGAAAGCTGACACTGGGGTACTTCGGATGGTTGAGGATAGCACTCTCCTGACATTGGGAGATGTATACTCGGTACATGCATAACATGACTTGTCGAAGAGACCCAGAGATAGGAACAACATCCAATATATTGCAGCCCCTCAGTCAGTCTAATCTCACCTACACTTCAAGTCTTCATTCTTAAACACTGTGTGAGCACCAGGCTGGAGATTAACCAAGACAAGTCCTAGACAAACCATCCCATGCCTTAGTCATTTCAGCACGGTTCATTGAATGAGGTTAACAAGCAAACTTGTTGTTTAGTTCTCAGATGAGATATAATCACTGAAGTCTTCAGAACTGTTTATCTCCCTTTTTTATATCCAACTGTTTGAGAGCTGAGCTGAAAGCCTCTAAGAAATTCCCATATTGTGGGTTCTAGAAGATTTCACTTATAGAGAGTTGGTTCTGGATTCTGGGACTTCTGGTTAGTTGTCCCAGATGATATATGAAAGGCCTCTCCACCATCATCTTGTTCTCTGTCAATATACAAAATGGCACAACATCTCTTTACATTTGTTAAAAGATGATGTTATCATACATTAACATACACAGATGGAAATGGGGAGGTTAAGGGAGGGTGTTAACCAAACACACCTCTCCTTGTTTGATGATGCAGTGTATTTCACTCTGATGTACTGTGGGTGATATGTGTTCAATTCACCCTTATCTGTGGTAATCACAAGACTATATGCTGAGACAGGGTAGCTTAACACAATTACAAGCATTTATGTGGTCTAAGTTCCACCATGTTTGAACCACAGTAGACCTGGGCACAAGGAGGACCAGACACAGTACAGCAATCATCATTACATAGCAACATGGGACAGGCATTGTGAAGGGAAATGGAAAATAGGCATTTACACCTGCAATATGCATTATGTATTAACTAATGGCATTTACCCAATTAGTAGCCCAAACATCACTTCCAGTGGTTGTGATGTTGGTGCATGAATGTCCTATTCCATATACACTTACACAGCAATGCCAGACCTCACCCCTTTTTCACCAGACTTGTCTCACAGGTACATCATCATCATCATCATGTGCTCTTTCCCCACTGAGTAATGTCCACAGTAGGTAACAGAAGCTCAATTGCATAGCAATTGTTCACATATGCACCAAAGCACATATGGGAAAGACATGTTTAGTCCTTGTAAATTTGCATGAGCCATACATTATATTCAGCCAACTAAGACACAGGTTCACACACCTATGGTTCTCTTAAGAACTAGTTTATATGAACCATCCAACAGTAGAGGTAACAGTGTAATGCTGCAGAGAGAAATGGTATTCTCTGGAGCTTAATGTTGCCACCAGGTATCACATGAACTTAGCAATTCTGGCGTGCCATCACCGTCCTGTTTACATATGGATATTTGAAGCATCTTTCTTTCTACTAATGTGAGAGGCTACTTATCAAAGCACCAGCTCATTCACTCCAACAGTCTCAGCTTTTTACAAAGGAACTTATACATGTTTCATCACTCATTCCATTTCAGACTGCCATATGTTAACTCGCGAGAGCAAAGGTACAGTTGATTTAAGAATGAGTCATCCTAGGCATGAAGAATGCACAAGGGATTTGGGTTTGCGAATTTGCATGAGTGTACTATACATTCATCAAGCATACGCAAACAGTCACAACAAGGGATTGATATGCACTTGGAGTATACAGCGTGAAAGACCTGTCAAGGTTGAAGAAGCAGTATTCAGAATACTGGCGCACAGAAGTTAGGTTTTCCACTTTCACATTTTTATTCATAAAATACTCATACATTCTTCTCTTTCGTTCACTAGGCATCCACAACATTAAAGTATGTTTTAAAGTGGTACCTGTTGTCCAGAGAACAATATATTATAGAATCTTTAAGGGCATTGTTGGGTCATCACATCACATACTAGCGACCGCTCCTGGTGGAATCCCCGCTCAAACTAATTAGATTTTAAAATATGGCCCAGGAATAGCGTGGGCTCATTACTTATTAGCCAATGAAAAGGCAAGCGCATACCGCTGCTCTCCCCCAACTCGTTCTGGAACATACTATTTCCAAGAATCGTCCTTCTATCTGGAAACGCCACTCAAATCGAAAGTATTTTTATGAATGTGTCGGGCTGGGAATGGGGAGTTCTGATCCATCATGCTACACCTGGGCACAATGAGGAACAGACACAGTAAAGCAGGCACTTTAAGGCAAGCAGCATGAGCAAGCTTAAAAAAAGTCACTTAAAAGTCGACAGGGTGGACTTCATTGCACCGGGTTTTATCCCATATGGCTCGGTCTCTTTCCGCGGCGCGGAAAGCGTCGCACAAAGCACGAACTCCGTAGCACTAGCGACGACCCACAGGAGTCTCCGAAATATTTAACTCGTGAACCGTAGGACGCGGCCCGGAATCGATCCCACAACCTTCTGAGCCCGAGTTAAACGGCTTGACCACTTCGCCACGAAGACTCCCTAAGCATGAGCAAGCATTGTGAAATATTAACATGAGCAGGCATTGTAAGGCAGATGGAAAATAGGCATCATCTACAGCTGCAATATGCAATATGCAACACAATTTGACAACTGCAAATTAAACAGTAACCAAACCAATGGGTTGTACTTTTGTTTCATGGATGTCCTTCTCCATACACACTCATACAGCAATGCCAGACCTCACCCCTCTCAGACCAGACTTGGCTCACAAGTACATCATATCATCACCATCATCATGTGCTCTTTCACCACTGAGTAATGTCCATATCTACTACAGTTGATAAAAGAAGCCAAATCTCATAAGCAATTGTTCACATATGTAACAAAGCACATATGGGGAAAACATGTTATTCCCTGTATATTTGCATGAGCCATACAATATATTCAGCCAACCAAGACACAGGTTCGAACACATATTGTTCTTTTAGGAACTAGTTCATATGAACCCACCAAAAGTAGAGGTACCAGTGTAATACTTCAGAGAGAAATTGAATTAATTCTCCTGAGCGTAATTTAGCTACCAGGCATCACAGGAGCTTTGTAATTCTGGCGTGCCATACACGTCCTGCCTACATATGGACATTGAAGCATCTATCCTTCTACTAATGTGAGAGGCTACTTATAAAATCACCCACTCACTCACTCCAAAATTCTCAGCATTTACAAAGGAACTTGTACATGTTACATCACACATTCTCATCCAGAACTGCCAAATGTTAACTCACAAGAGCAGTGTACACTTTGGTTAAGAATGGGTCATTATAGGCATTTAGAATGCACAAAAGGTTTGCGAATCTGCATTGAGTGTAATTTACAATCATCAAGCATACGCAACCAGTCACAACAGGGGAATGATAGGCACTTGGAGTATACAGTGTGGAAGACCTGACAGGCTGAAGAAGCAGTATTCAGAATTCTTTCACAATGAAGTTCTGATTTCACCTTCATATTTTCCCATAAAATACTCTTATATTCTTTTCTTTCGTTCACTAGGCATAACCACACATTTAAATATGTTTTAAAGTGGTACCTGTTATCCAGAGAACAATATATTACGGAATCTTTAGGGCATTATGATCACCACATCACAGATAGCGACTGCTCCTGGTGGAATTCGAGCTCAAACTACTAGATTTTTGAATTTGGCCTAGTGGATAGCGTGGTCTCCCACGTATTAGCCAATCAAAATATGGGCGTGCGCCTTTCCCCTTCCCCACCGTGTTCTGGAAGGTTCTATTCTATTAATAACCCTGCTATCTGGATGGTCTCCGTTCAAGATTAAAAGTATTATTATGGATGTGGTGGAATGGGAATGTGGATGACTGGTACATACAAATGATAATATAACATGTATAGCATGGTGCGTGTACACACGCATTCCTTGTACAATGAAGGAAGGAGACTCATACAATCTTTGTTGCTTTTTGATTAACTTTCATGGCAACTGTGTATTTATATATTGCATTGTGTGTATGCGTGTGTGTGTCTGTGTGTATGTGTGTGTGTATGTGTGTGTATGTGTGTGTGTGTGTGTGTGTGTGTGTGTGTGTGTGTGTGTGTGTGTTTGTTTGTGTCTGTTCGAACAACCGACAACGAACAAGCTTTATTTTCGATATTTGTTAGTTTATATATGAGATACAGTAGATTATATATATATATATATATATATATATATATATATATATATATATATATATATATATATATATATAGAGAGAGAGAGAGAGAGAGAGAGAGAGAGAGAGCCAATACACAGAATGACGTTAGCTGCATTGGGTAGGTAGTAGCTTCATCACAGGAACACTGGATGTCTTTAGGGTGGATGGAGTTCTGGGGGTGGAAGTTAAACGATCTTTTGCCTTGTTCATGTTCATAATATCCACTTCTCGACTGACAAAGAAACTGATCTACGAGATACAACCTCTCTTTGTGCTCTGTGGCTGAGTGAACATGTGTCCCTGGCTGGTAATATTTCCTAATTCCCGTTGACAAAGAAGGAAAATGTGCTGATTCATTCTCCCCAATGACGGGTATTGTAAATATATAAATAAAGGATCTACAAGCCTAAATGTCTCTCTGTTGTAAAATACTTGTTCTTGACGATAATAAAAGTACATTTTTATAGTGGAAAGGAAAAAAAGTTAAACTAAAGATGGTAAAACATAAATGATGACAATAATACTCAGAATGATTGGTTGAGGACAGCGGTACACATTAGGAATAAAGAACTATCTGTGAAAGTATGTGTTTGAACATTTATAGTATGAAGTGTGAGTGTGAACTTGATGGGAGTGGCATTTTAATTCATCTGTGCACATTTGTGCTTAAAAATGTGTGAAAATATGTGTGTATGTATTGAAGTTTTCGTAACAAGTATTTGACCTGTGCGTAAGAACAGAAGCAGGCTGGTTCTCAGTGGAAACAGGAGTGAAACAGGGTGGTGTCTTATCACCGATGCTCTTTGGAATAGCTATCGATTGGGTCATGTCATGTCAGAGTCCCGGGAGTATGAAAGAGAGGACATATGACAGGGACAGGACATCGGTATAGCACGGGTAGAATAGACAGGACTATACATCCAGTAATAGACAGGACATGGGGTTTATAGACAGGAGAGTGTCCCTGAATGACAGCCCAACCTTGGACTTGACGACCTGAGACACCAGCCATCAACAGACAGTTGAGGGACATAACAATATCCAGAATACCGAGACATCCTCCTTAGCACGACTATTACAGACGACACGAGGTAAAAAGATCAGACTGGACTAGACTGTGGTTGAGAAAGAATGTGTTTGGATATTTGTGAGAGAGAGAGAGAGAGTGTGTGTACTGAATACATTACACAAGAGTTGCTAATGCTAAGAGAGTGTGGCATTGAATAACCTGTGCGCTAGTGTGTGAGATAACCTGTGATACAAGAGCGCACGAGTGGTGAGATAACCTGTGATACCAGAGCGCACGAGTGCATTGCTGAGTGTTGCAATATATTTTGCCACAAATTATTATAAATGTAACTTGTGATTAACGTAGAATATATTTTCACGTTAATAAATACCTATACATAAACACTGTGTTGACACGTTTTTTATGAATGTATCAATTTCTGTCATAACCATGACTAACGAGCGATTGAAACGTTGACAGCAAATTCACAAACAACACAAATAGAGGTATCCATTGGGTTGGCAACATTCTAGAAGACCTGGACTTTGCCGACGGCATAGTGCTTTTGAGTTCAACACACCCAGATGCCCATGAAAAAATAAACCATCTCCAAAATGTTTCAGGACATATTGGCCTCCAAATTAACACCACAAAATCAAAAACTATCGATCTTACCAACAGTTCAGACGACACCAAATTAAACAACTACTTTCTTGAAAATGTCAACAGCTTCACATACCTAGGAAGCACAATGACATCTACAGGGTTCTCAACACCAGAAATATCATCTAGAATCGCACTGGCATCTGGTGCCTTCAATAAACTGTCAAACATCTGGAAGTAAAAAACACTCAGCAAACACACGAAACTTAAAATCTTCAACTCTTGTGTGATTCCAGTGTTAACGTATGGATGTGAAAGTTGGAAATAACGGTAGCTTTAGATAAAAAAAATAGATAATTTTGAAAACAAATGTCTTAGAAGAATTCTAAACATCCACTGGACAGACTTCAGAACCAATACACAAATAAGACAAGAGACTAAGCAAGATACAGTATCCAATTTTATAAGAAAATTACATCGGCCATATACTCAGAATGGACAAGACAAGACTCCCCTACCAAGCCCTCATATGGTCACTGGTAGGGAAAAGAAAACGGGGAAGACCAAGAGAGACCCTGCTGTAGAACCATCATCAGAGAAGGCTCATTCAACGGCCAAGTAAACATTCAAGATCTACAACAGGTAGCAGCGAACCGCCAGACATGGAGAGCCATGACCTCTGACCTATGCGCCGCCTTGGGCTCAAGAGGAAAGACTAACTAACTAATTTGGCCTGTGCAGGCTCCGTAGTGAAGGTGTTACGGACGCATTTCGTAATCCCACATACCCGCGTTAGAAACACAGCTGCGGGAGATTTTGCAACTGACCGCCTTGCGTTGTTTTGTGACCAATTGGTATGGGGTCTTGGTCATTCAGAAAGCAATGGCAAACTACTGAACGTAAACTTGCCAAGATATCACGAACACCCAAAAATGATGTGGTTGACTGCGACGTTCTGCAAGAGATGTTCAACACTAAATTTCTTTTTTTTTCAGAATGGCTCACGGTTTCCCAGAGAAGCCAGAGCCGTCCCTTCAGGTCCCCACGTCCCTGTGTGTCGGTTGTGTTGGGGGATCATCCCAACCCCTGGCAAGATCAAGCGCAGAGATACTACACTTTGATCTTAGCCAAAAGGCCGAGAAGTTATCTTTTCTTGAACACAGCCTGTAAAACAGGCCGGATAAAAATTGCATTTACAATAACTATTGGTATCACGGAAAGAATAAAACATCGAATGTTCTATCGGAGATAAACAGAGAAATGCGTTAGAAAATTATCACGAGACTAATAAAGCTCCAAAAAGTTTTACAAAAGTTTTGAAGATGCCTTAAATGTTTTATCACATTCTTTATAATCGGTATATCTGTAAATAATTTATTTAAATATTTTATGAAACATTAAAATATATAATACAATTTTTTTAATTAAATTACATAATACAGCAATAATACTCTTAGTTATGTCCCTTGCAGACAATGTACAGGAACTGCAACAATTAGTAGACGGTTGTTGTATACAGTCAGCAACTGGGGCTAGAATTAAATTGTAAGAAGACACAGGTAATGGTCGTCACTAAGAAGAACGAAGTACCATAATGTAATATACATGTAAATTGGAAAATTCTTCAACAAGTGAATCGGTACAATTATCTCGGAACAGTCATAGCATCTGATGGGAGATGCCTGGAAGAGATTAGAACAAGAATCGCCATGGCGAAAGTAGCATTTAGCAAGATGAAAACCATTCTGACCAATAAAAAGACTGTCAACTCTAACGAGAAAAAGAGTGTTGAGGGGATACATAGAGCCTGTACTTTTGTATGGATGTGAAACTTGGACAATGTGCAGTCAAGCTGAAAAAACATCTGATGGCTGCAGAAATGTGGTTTCTGAGGAAAATGAAAAAAATACCATGGACAGACAGAAAAAAACAATGACCAAGTACTACAGGAGACAAATGAACAGCGTAAATTGATTAGAGAAATTAGACGTAGACAGTCAAAATTTTTTGGACATGTTATGAGAAGAAATAGATTGAACTTGGTGACAACTGGCAAGATCGAAGGGAACAGACCAAGAGGAAGACCGAGAGGAAAACACCTGGATGGCTTGGCCACATGGCATGGACGAGACAGGAACACTGAGCTGATCCACGACTCTGGTGATCGAGTGAAATGGCGAGTCATGACCGCCCACGCTTTCCGGCATAGCACACGATTTATTGATTGATTGATTTAATGTCCTTTGAAATAACTTACATTCTTAAGTCCATTAGCACAATTTAAATTACATATCTTTCTGTTTAATGTGGCTTTATTTAGTTGCAACTGTTGTTACTGGTGTTTTCTTTTACATTTACAAAATACATCAAGATATCCAAACCTCAAATGCAGCAAGATTCTCTAATTGTTTGTGTAATGACAGCATACTATTTATTACATTTTGTTTTTTCGCATATCTTTAACAGGACATCGCTGTCAACACCAGCATTTTACCGCTGTTGTTGATTTCTTGGCATGATTATGCTCAATAGTTTGCCCTTGCTTTCTGAGCGGCCGGCTCACTTATCCCGTAAGTCACCAACGCGGCGAAAACCGCAATCAATTCTCGCGCAGCTAAGTTACCCTACGTGGATAAACGGGATTACGGAGAAAGTCATTTAATCTCCAGGCCAGTGAGACCGGTATTTATTACATTACGTACATTAATTCCCCGCATACACTAAATGCGGTTTGCATTCAAACGTTGCATATAAATAGGAACTGTAGGTATCCTTTTCAAACATTAAGTGTGTATTGTCAGAACCTATAAACAAACATTTCTAGTAACATTGTGTGAGTTATTTCTCTTAGAACAATAGGACCATTCATCTGTATTAGATTGTTCCCCTTTAGGTTACAACATTTTCGACCTCTCAATTCCATGGACACCCCTCTGACAGTGTCTCCACCTTGTCGTGGTAGAGGGGTTTGTGTGTGCCAATGACCCCAAGAGCTCTGCCGACGGAAGCGCAACTACATGTCAGACAGGCCTTGGATGAGGGACAGACCAAGAGAGACACAACCTGCTGTTCTGCAGGTAGACTGAGGATAGCAGCCAGAAGTCCAAATCAGGCGCATAATGCCACGAATTCTTGGTCCGGACACATACTCTAAGGCTCTCAACTGAGGGATATGGCTGAACTCCTCTAAGCCATTAATCCTCGGATGTGAGAGTCGGGCCGATACTCACCTACCTCAAAATAGCGGTCAGATGCTGAGCACGCTACATGCTGGTCCAGATACTTGTTCGAAGGCTCTCAGCTTGGGGATATGAGGGACCCCCGGATGAGAGGGCCTGGCCGTTTCTCGCTCACTGATGCATGGAGGTAAGGTGTTAAGCCGGCAGCACATGTAGCATACATCGTGAGCGGTTACTAAAGGTAGAAAAAGCGCCCCAATCGCACGCGATGGTTACGATGAAAGTCTGTATCTATACTCATAGAGTGAGCGTAGTCAAAGGTGGAAGAGCGTCTCATTGACACGAAATGGAACGCTTGGCTAGCGAAGCCATTACGTGGAAGCCCGAAGCGAAAACTTGCCGTGTGGATGTCGTCCGCAGATGTCCGTCCCTGGTCTGCGTGGAGAGCGGCCAGTGGCGAAAAGAAATACCCAAATACATGGAAGTGGGGAATTGAAGCAGCCATGAGCAGAACGTGGCGACTCCTTGGGTGAGCCCAGTCTGAGAACGCTATGTGCCGGCTCTGCAATTATGGAAGTCTCCTTGGATGACGGGGAATGCCCATGGTCTGCCCCTGTCTCCCCTTTAGGATGACCGTGATGTCTTTGACCGTTCTACCTTGGCCATCTGAGATGTTGACGACAACACAACAGTAACAGTATAACGTCCCTCGAAACAGAAGGAAGCTTAACCTAATTTAAAAAATCCCCGCCGAAGTCGGATGCGCCGGCTAAGGGTGGCAAATAAAGACTGGCACAACCAATTACATCGAGTGAAATGTCCATCGTGCCCGGAACAGCTCTGACAATTTTGTTTTCTGGGCCTTCGGGCCCGGAACAGCTCTGACAATTTTGTTTTCTGGGCTGTCGGGCCCGGAACAACTCTGACAATTTTGTTTTCTGGGCTTTCGGGTCCGGAACAGCTCTGACAATTTTGTTTTCCGAGCACACGTCCGAACCGAAAGCTCGCTGAGTGGATGTCGTCTGTAGAATGACCGTTCCTGGTTTGTGCGAGGAGTGGCGTGAGGCCAACGAAACGCCTAAAACATGGAAGTGAGGAATTAAAGCAGCCATGTGCAGGATGTGGCGATTCCTTGGGTGAGCCCGGTACCAGAGCTCCATGAAACGGCTCTGCAATTATGGAAGCCTCCCTGGATGGCGAAAAGTGCCCATGGACTGTCCCTACCTTCCCTTGAGGGCGGACCGTAAAGTCTTCGACCGTTCTCTCACTTTTGTCTGGATTTGCAATGATAGTCCATGTTCATCTTTGTCGGATTATGAGATTGATGGCTCAATCCCAGAGAGAGAAAGGATACACGTTCATTTTCCTCAATGTGATCCTGCCCGTTATAATCAATTAAGCTAGCACTGGCTCATATGCTTGCTCTAATATATCTATTGATATAGAGTTCGAAGAACCAAGGAATTCCTTCAGGGAACAATGTAACGTTTCCTGAAGGTCAACACTTTCTTGTTGGGGTTCCTTGCCTCTCTTCTCTCCCAATTGATTAATATCTAGCTTGTGTCTATTGACTTACTGACACGAAAAAAATAATACTCAAAGGAGGAAATGACCTCTTACATAATTTATTAAAAGATAAACATGTTTTATGGTCATTCATTACATTAACAACAACAAGTACAATTAATATTCTACATTAATAGGTACAAGTACAAGAAATTTCATATCCCTGGATGCCTGAAATATAAATATTACAATTTCATGTCATATGGGAAAGACTATCTTAACTTGCTTATCCTAGTTGCACTTCAGGGTGCCAGGATCCCGGATGTCACTAATTCTAGATCTGGTGTTATGTTCTCCTAATGAGTTATAATTGTCTCCCTGGGTATAGGATAGTGATTGTTCCTTACACTCCAGCTAAGTTACCTTCCTACTGGCTAGGACTGTTTGCAGGTGAGTTCTGGTTGGGATACTGTTCTGCATCACTTTGTTCAGATACTTCACCCAAAAAAGAAAGTCAGGCCTGGATCTAGATTCAGTCAAGCTGCTACCTTCACCAAGTCCTGCATTCAAACAACTGCTGCATTCAACTACTGCATTCCAACTAGTCAGGTCTGGATCTAGTGGTATCAATCCACTCTCTTTTTCTTGTAGAATGACTTCCAAACACTTCGGTGACCGGTTTGTGGATCTGACTGGGATTGCTTTTCCCAATTGTGATGTCTTTGTTGGCTGAGGCTTTCCTCCTCTTATTGATCAAACTGTTTAATAATTTACTATTTGATTGGGAGGGTGCACTCACTCCGTCAGCTATCTCAGATTCTCTACGGCCTAGTGCTGGGATGGTAAACAAAACAGACCTCTGTCCGCTTTGCGTGTTGTATTTATACGCTGGATTTACCGGTCCACGTTTTCGCTTCGGCGCAATGTCGCTGTTGTCCGTATGTCGTAAACTGTGCAGTTTCCAATCTGGGCGGTGTCGATTTACCATTTTCCCCCAAGTTGAATCGTACGGGGGGTGATAGCAGTTTATGTTCTTGTACAATGGGTTTTGATTTGAGGAGATCTTGACAGCTAGTAACGGCTTGTGAGTCAGTATACCACAATCTTTCCATGGAGTTCGCTCTGGAATAGTTGTTAGGGGGATATCAACTGTGGGCAGATCGGTGGTTTCTCTGCAGAGTCGTTTGGCCTGGTGGATAAAACTACTTATTTTTAACCGCCCCATAGCTAGGTTTTCAAATCTGTTCTTCATAGGGTGGCCTGGCAAGCTGAGGAACTTTTCTGCTTGTATTAGCGTTTTTGTATCTCTGCGCTCTCTCAGTGCTTGTGTCCTCCCAATCTTCTCCATTTCCACTATAGGGGTTGATCTCATCCCTCCTGTGGTGACTCTAAGTGCTTGATTTTGCACCTTTCCAGCTCTTGTAGTGTGGTTTTTGATGCCGAACACCACGCAGTTGACCCGTATTCCAGGTGTAGTCGTATGTTCTGTTGATAAACTTTGTTAAGTATTTTCCTACTGGCTCCCCATGTGGTTCCACTTAGCTTTTTAAGGATTGCTATTTTCCTTCTGGCTTTTGCTGCTGCTTTGTTGATGTGCTTTCTCCAAGTCAGCCTGCCATCAGATGTTACTCCAATGTATGTTGGTTCTTTATCTTCTCTTAGGGGTGTTCCATTTATCTGGATAATCCCTGCCTTTTGTTGTGGAGAGAGTGTAAATAGAGTGGTGCTGCACTTGTCAGTGTTTATGCCGACACGCCATCTATTTGCCCATGCATCGAATTATCTACAGCTCTTTGTGTTGTTTCCTCGCTTTTCCTTCCACTCCAGAAAAATGTAAGAATGACTTGCGCAATGAATTGGATTAAAGTGAGGAAGAGTTGCGCAATTCGTCGACCTCACTCGCTCGCCTGAGTCCATCTGAGTCCAGTGGCAAGACAAGTCAAGACGATTGGAGACGAATACAGGTGCAGTGGACGACCAGGACGCTCTACGTGTCTTGCCGTGCTCATTAAGTTCCACTACGCTTTGCAGGTAAACGCCGTCTTTCCCGTTGAATCAGGAATGATTTCTTCCACAGCTCTTTGTAGCAATCTGGTGGCCACTGATGCATGTTCATTTGTGCTCCATAGAACAAGGTTATCGGCGTACATTGCGGCTTTAATTCCATGCGGTAGATTAGCAACGAGATCATTGATGAAGATTAGAAAAAGTGGGGGGGACAAGACCCCACCCTGGGGGACACTTTCTTGCCCTTGAGTCCGTCTATCTGTACTCGGGCTCTACTGTTGTGCAAGTATGATTTCACCCATTTGTACATTCTTCCATTGACTTTGCAGTTTCTCAGTTTCTTCATCAGACCTTCTTTCCAGACTTTGTCAAAGGCTTTCTTCAGATCTATCCATGCCGCAAGCACCAGCTTCTTCTCTTGAAATGCATCCTCAATTTCTTGAGAGAGGTAGTTGTCTGATCTTCCGTAGAGTAGCACTGCCTAAAGCCAGCCTGCTGTGGCACAAGGATGTTTTTACTTTCAATGTACCACTGCAGTCTGTGATTGATGATGCGCTCCAGTGTTTTGCAAAGACAGCTGGTGAGGCTAATTGGTCTGTAACTAGAGGCAACGGAACTATCTTTCCCTGATTTTAGGAGGGGTATCATGATTGCTTCTCTCCAGGCTTGTGGAACACTGCCTAAGGTCATAGATAGTTAAAATGGTATATGTGTATATGACCTTTGTTGTGAATTGGATTGATATTTTATGACATGTATGACAAATGGTATCATTAATGTGTAATAAATGATGAAAATAAGGGTCATTTTCTCTTTTGAGCGTTTTCTTATCATAGTACAATTGTTTTAATTAACAACCCCAGATTAATAATTATTTAGTTGAGAGAGGAGAGGCAAGGAACCACCAAAAGGATATTTTGGGTCTTCAGAGAAAAACGTTTCTGTTATTTCCTGGAGGTATTCCTTGGTTCTCTGAAACTCTATTTCTGGTCTCAAACCATTGAGCCAGTAACAGCTAAATTCATTATTACGGGCAGGATCACATTGAGAAAGAGGAACTTATCCTGTATCTCTTTGGGGTTGTCCCAACAACCATACATCAGACACCATGGATGGACAGGAAAACGTGTGAGAAAGTTCTTTCAAGGAACAAATGAAAAAAAAAAAACGTAATCTGGATAGAAAAATTAAACGCAAGCAGACCAGTTTTGTTTAAAAATCATGGTACGATGAGAAATAAACTTGAAAAATTACGACCACTACGAAACCTGAAGGGAAAAGAGGATGTCGAAACGAAGAGATATATGCAAGGATGGCTTAGGATAATCGAGATAAAAAACAGAGACCCAGCCATAGACTGGCGACGTTGTGAGATTGACGAACCAAGACTCTATCCATCTATCATGTGTCACGCCGATAAGCGTTGGCGGTCATGTTTTGCCATCTCACTCGATCACCAGAGTCGTGGATCAGCTCCGTAGCTCTGTCTCGACCATGCCACGTGGCCAAGCCATTCAAGTATTTAGTTATCGGTCTTCCACTTGGTCTCTTCCCTTAAAGCACACGACAAATATTCTATACATGCTATATTCCAATCACATCTCGACTACTGTTCCACAGTTTGGGATGGTGTCGCGTAATGTTGACTATTTCGATAAACAAGGATCAGAAATAGCAACCAATAGACTTTCAGGATTCCGAAAGACTAATCACTGTCGAAGAAGAGGCCGAAATGGCTCGAACTAGGAAGTACGATTCGGAACTGTCCCAGGAATGACCAGGTCTTCAGACAGTGTTCAGGCACAGATAGGTCAAGCGAACAACCATACTAGGAATAATTCTAGACAGTAGGCTTACTGAATCTGGCGACGAATGCCTGCAAATTTTAAAGAGCCCCCTTTAACTGATCCATTCTCACAACATGGAGGAAGAGTACAAATATAAAGTTACAACTTGCATTCCTTCTCGCTCTCTCAGTATCCTAATATTAAATTAGAGTATAACAGCAACATACTAAGTATGTTTCTGGTATCACATATAACTATTAATTTAATGAAATACTGTGGCATGTAAAAGTATGTTGCCCTAGTGTGTAGGCAATCAAATCCTAGACTAAGTTGGCAGGCTAAAGGTGTCAGCCGAGGAGGTTGGCCACTCAGCTCAAGATTTGGGTCCGGCTTGTCAACTCAGGTGACGTTCCAGTTCAGGTTGCGGATTCACTCTCCGGCAATAGACATGGTGTTCACGACTGGTAAGTATGCGTTGCTGCAAGTTGCTGGCTCATGGTACCACCAAAGAAGGTGCAGAACTGGAAGTTAATCAGAAAAACAGAACCGGTGAATGCTTGTCCTACGTCCAGGATACTCTCATTGCACACCTCGCTCTCAGTCTCATATTCAGACACGACTAGCATCACAAGACTATCACCTCTGTCACAGACACATCACTAGCGCTATGACAACACAATGACAAATAGCTAACGTGGACAAATACTATTTTCCTTAGCCACATATTATCAATCTCATCAGACTCAGATGCCCATGTATTCCAATCTACAGACACGGACACATCAATGTATATTTCTGAGTCTGATCACACTCTACAACATTCTTACTATGATGCATTCACATATATTATAAATCACACCAATTACATTTAACACAATGAAGTGTACACAATGAGTATGAATCCCACAGATTACATTTAACTATGAAGCACGAACATTGATTATAAATCACACCGATTATATTTACTCGACAATGTATCCCCATAGATTATGAATGACAGATTCCCTTCATTCGAAGTACACCACAGATTATGAATCATACAGAGTACATTCAATCGACGACGGAACACCATATATTATGAAGCACACAAATTACATTCACTTGACGAATTACGAACATATATTATGAATCACTCAGATTCTATGTCAGCACATGAAGCAGTATTGCAAATTATAATTCTGATTCACTCCCGAAACACACAAATTAAATTCTACAGGATGTTGAAGTATTAACATAGGTGTAGAGGGTAGGCAGTGAAGGACTGCGTTGAAGCAAGGATACTGATGTGAATGAAAGGCCTGTCCCACGCTGTCATGAGATGACCTCTGACAAGCGTGGTCTCCAGTAGACTATGTGAAAGAATTATTATTTCACAATTAACTATCAGTATTTCCTGTCACCGTTTATTCATCCAAATTACCCCTCTCATTCTATAATTATATTCTTCACTGGCGATATATTATTCTAGTATATATTATATTAATCCCTAGTTAAACATCAAGCTTCATTGTCTGACCATTCTTCGATAGTCCAGTTCCCGCCTGTTAGATTTCGCCATTTTGTGTCGCCGTTCCCTTCATTCTTCATTCCTCTATTTTGGTCTTAGTATAATCAGCGTCTCCATTAAATATATATTTATTCCGGCTGTAGTTTACGATCCCTGTTCTCTAACATTAGTTATCGCGTAGTTCACCCTGAATCTACACTACAAATGCCGGTAAATATATACATGTAAATTCGTACTAATTAATTAAATCAACGTACCTTCCAAAATGTGGTGATTAAACCTCTCCACGGGGGAACAGTGCCACTAGCAGTGTAAATATTACTTTTTGGTATCAATTTGGCTCGCCATTTTCTTTTCCCAAATATCGGCTAACTAGAGCCTGGATTATTTTGTTGCAATATGTCTTTTTACAGCTAGTATCGGCGCCTGTGTCCACACCGCTTCGAGTCAGTCGACCAAATGGACGATCTGCCGGCTGACGACAACTGGCCAGGCAGATTCTCGTGTTGCCACCCGGGTCGCAGGCTAAAACTGAATATGTTATTCAGCCAAACTTGCGCTGGGGCAGAAGGCATGCATAACTAATAGTTCTATAATATACTGTATAATATATATTTTAAAAACACTAGAATATTCACTAGGTTTACAGGAGATTAAATATATTAAATTCTCGCCAATAATACAGGCATATTTAAAGATATCTACAAACATGGGAAAATAGGGAAAAGATCGTTTTCCTAGATATATTTATAATGAAAATATGATCTGCACTGTAATTTAAGCAAAAATAAAGTGGGAGACTGTCTATTACGTCACAGATGGTTGCCCTAAATCTAATTTAAAACGACTATGTTCTCTACAAAACCGCGCTATTCGTCTGGTTTCTGGCAGAAAGCACGTTGAAAGTAATAATTTATACAGGCATCTAAGACTTCTACCACTTGGAAAGCGCTTCCTTTTTAACAAAGCGAAATTAATGAATAAAATTATATCTCAGAATACCCCAGAGTATCTTCTGCCGCTGATTTAATCTAACGCAAAGAACAGCAAGCGCCTAAATTTGTTACATGTCTCAAAGCCTAGATTTGACCTATACAAAACATGTTTCGCCTATTCTGGTGCTCACTTATGGAATGATCTTCCTCCAGATCTGAAAACTCCAATGAGTCCCTACACATTTAACCGAAAACTCTTTCAATACTTAATCCATACCGACTATATGCCACCATAATTCATTTAATGGTATAATTGTTCATTATAATTGTTTAACTATAATTGTTCACTATATATGTGTGTGCGTATGGGAGAGAGAGAGAGAGAGAGGGAGAGAGAGGAGAGAGAGAGAGAGAGAGAGAGAGAAAGAGAGAGAGAGAGAGTGGGTGTCAGAGATAGTGAGAGAGTGAATGTGTGTGTGCGCAAGTGCATGCGTGTGTGTGGAGAGAGTGATTGAGCAAGAAATGGTGAGGGAGTGTGTCAGTGCATGCATTCGTACGTGTCTGTGTGAGAGTGAGGGAGTGTGTGCGTGCGTGCATTCATGCGTATATGTATGTGTGAGAGAGTGTGATTGAGAAAGTGAGTGTTTGTGTGAAGGATTGTGTGTGAGAGAGTAAGTGAGTGAATGAGTGAGGAGTGAATGAGTGAGAGAGTGAGTGTGTGTGAGTGAGTGAATGAGTGTTAGAGTATGTGTGTGTGTGTGTGTGTGTGTGAGAGAGAGAGAGAGAGAGAGAGAGAGAGAGAGAGAGAGTAAAAAGAGTGAGTGAGTGCGCTAGGGTAACTGAAACATTGAGTGATAGCGTGAGGGTGTGTGTCTGTCTGTGTATGAGTGTGAGAGAGAGAGTAAGAGAGTTAGAGATAAAGTGAATGAAGATGGACAGAGTGAATGAATGAGGGAAATAGTGAGTGAGTGAGTGAGAGAGAGAGGAGAGAGAGAGAGAGAGAGAGAGAGAGAGAGAGAGAGCGAACGAGAGAGAGAGTGAGACAGTGGGAGAGTTGATTTGTTAGTGTGTGTGTGAGCGCGCGCATGCGTGTGAGTGTGTGTATATGAAAGAATACAGAGAGAGAGAGAGAGAGAGAGAGAGAGAGAGAGAGAGAGAGAGAGAGAGAGAGAGAGAGAGAGAGCTGAGCAGATGCATGTCATGTAATACGCATGTTATGTAACACGCGAATCCATATGTTTGTGTATTCTCATCTGTCATGTTATCAGTTTAAAAAAAAATTTTTTGCCTATCCCTTACGGGACGTTGCAGTCAACACCAGCATTTTCCTCTGCTGTTGATGTACTAGGCAAGTGTTACCTTCAGTAGTTTGCCATTGCTTTCTGAACGACCGGCCCCTATACCTTTTTCGAAAAAACCAGCACCGCCGTGTTTCGAACCCGGGTATACGGGCTCACAATCCGCGTTCGCAAGCCCTTCAGCCACAGATAAATACCATTTGATTTTATCATGTATAATGTAAACTCATGTACATTACTGTAGTTTGAGTGAGAGACAGAATGAGTGAGCGTGAGAGTGAATCTGTGTGTGTGTGTGTGTGTGTGTGTGTGTGTGTGTGTGTGTGTGTGTGTGTGTGTGTGTGTGTGTGTGTGTGGGAGCATCACTATTTTTACTTCACACACTGTTTATGTACACATTTTTCTCCATGTTTAACATTTTTATGAGACTGCTCACGACAATTGTCAGTGTATATGTGTGAGTAAAGTGTCGGAGTTTGTTCATACTAGTTTCAATGCTCACGTGAAACATTTTGTATGTGTGTAGATGTGAGGATGTGTGAGTGTGTGTGGAGGATGTGTGTGAGTGTGGGGATATGTGTGGGTGGGGGATGTGTGGGTGGGGGTATGCGTTTGGATGGGTTGAGGTGTGTGGGTGTTGGTGGGTAGTGATATTTGTGGGTGTTGGTGGGATGTGTGGATGGATGTGTGGGGGTGAAAGTAGGGGTGTGAGAATGGGTGAATGGGATGTGTGTATGGGTGGAGGATATGTGTATGGGACGGGTGCGGGGATGTGTGTTTGGGTGGGGGATATGTGTGGGTGGGTGGAGATGTGTGGGTGGCGGGGTTGTGTGGGTAGGGGATTGCCTGGGTGGATTGGGGATGTAAGGGCGGGTGTATGATGTGTGGGTTTGGGATATGTGTTCGGTGTGTTGGTGGGGGATGTGCGGATGGGAGGTATATTTGTGGTGGTATGGGTGAGGATATGTGTGTGGGTGGGGGATAGTTTGTGGTGTGGGGGATGTGTGTGTGGGTGAGTAGGATGTGTGTGTTGGTTGGGAGAAGTATGTGTGGGTGGTGGGGTGTGTGGGTGGGAGATGTGTGCGTGGATGGAGAATGTGTGGGTGGATGTATGAGTGGCTTAGGGATGTGTAGGTGGGTGAGGGATGTGTTTGTGTCTGGGTGGGATGCGTGAGTGGGTGGAGGATGTGTGTGGGTAGGGGTATTGTGATCGAGAGATGTTTGGTTGGGGTGGGTGGGGGTGTGTGGGTGCGTAGTGGAGGATGTGTGCGTGAGTGAGTGAGTGTTGGTGGATGGGTGGGACATGCATGTGTGGGTGGGGAGAGGTGCGTTGTGTGTTGGTTGGGGATAGTTTGTGGGTGGGGTATGTGTATGTGGGTGGGGGTATGTGGGGTGGATGGGTAAGGGTATCTGTGTGGGTGTGGGTGGGAATATTGTGTGGTATGTGTGTGGGGTATATGTGTGTGGTGTGTAGGTGGGGATGCATGGTGGTATGTGGGTGTGGGATGTGTTGGTGAGGGATATGTGTGCGGTGTGTGGGTTAGGAATATTGCGTGGTAGAGGATGTATGTGATGTGTGGGTGGGGATGTGTTTGATGGGGGATTGGGTTAGGGCATGTGTTGGTGGGTGGGGGTGTGTGTGATGCGGGATTGGGTTAGGGCTTGTGTGGGTGGGTGGAGGATGTATGTGAGGGTGGTGGGGTGTGTGTGAGTGGATTGGGGATGTATAGGTGGTTAGGGAGATGTGTGTGTGTGTGGGGATAGGGAGATGTCAGTTGGTGGGAATGTGTGTGTATGGTTTGGGGATGTGTGATTGGATTTGCGATGTGTGGGTTGGTGGGGTATGTGTGTGCGTGGGTGGGGAATATGTGGTCGATGGAGATGTGGCTGGGGGATGGTTGGTTGGAGGTGTGGGTGGTGGAGAGGATGTGTGGGTTAGGATGTGTATGTGGGTGGGCGTGGGATGTGTGGGTTGGTGGGGGATGTTTGTGGGTGGCGAATGTGTTTTGGTTGGGGAACAGGTGAGGGCAGTGTGTGTGGGTGGGGGGTGTGTAGGAGGGGGATGGGTTGGTTGGTGGGGTATGTATGTGTCCCTGGGTGTGTGTGTGTGTGTCTGGGTAGGTGGGGTTGTGTGTATGGGTGGGGTGATGTATGGGTAGGTGGGAGATGGGCCTCATAACATGGCAATTTGTCTTGATTATGTTTACAACATTCATTTCACAATGTTTAACTTTCTTCCTATGTAAATGTATAATGCTCTTGATGAACGAAAGACGAGTGATTGGAAGGGCCGAATGTAAGACGGGCCTGCTTGCCTAATTTGTTACCCTTTTAAAATAAAGTTGATTTGAATTGATTTGATTTGATCTTACCAGTTGTCTCCAAGTTCTCCAATTTATTTCTTCTCATATTATGCCCCAAAAAATACGTCTAATGTCTCTAATAAGTTTACGATCTTCATTTGTTTTTTGAAGGACTTGTTCATTCGTTTTTCTGTCTGTCCATGGTATTCTTTGCATTTTCCTCAGAAACCACAATCCCACAGCCATTAGATGTTTTTCAGCTTGTTTGCTAATTGGTAACTCTTCACATCCACACAAGAGTACATGTTCTATGTAGCACTTCAACACTTTTTTTCTCGTTTCAATTGATATCTTTTTTATTGGTCAGTATGTTTTTCATCTTGCAAAAGGCTACCTTCGCAATAGCAACTTTTCTTCTAATCTCTTCAGGGCGTCTCCCATCATATGTTTTGACTATTCCGATATAACTGTAGAATATGCCTGTGTACTTGTATATTACATTGTTGTATTTCGTTCTTTCTAGTGACGACCATAATCTGAGTCTTCTCACAATTCAATTCTAACCCTAGTTTTTCACTGTGTGCAACAACCGCATCTACTAAATGTTGCAGGTCCTGTTCATTGACTGCAATCAAGATTGTGTTATCTGCATATCTAATGTTATTGACGTCTCGTCCCCCAATATTGATTCCTTTTATATCTTTTAAATTTCTGAAATATTGTGTTACTGTACAGGGAAAAAAGATCTGGAGACATTACACATCCCTGTCTCACACCTCTCTTAATAGGCTGATATTGACAAACTCCATTATCAATTCTGATGGCAGCTTGTTGTTTCCAATATATGTTTATTTTACAAGTCTGAGGTCTTTTTCATCAATTTGTAGATCGTCAAGCATTCTTATCATATCCACATGTCTCACTTTATCTTAAGCCTTTGTGTAGTTAATAAAGCAAAGGCGTAGATCTTTGTTTAATTCTATAGAACGTTCAATTAATGGTCTCAGAATATATACAACATTTACTGTACTCTTGCCTTCTAAAAACCCACATTGTTCTTCTCTTTCAGGTTGTATTTTCTTCCTACCTCTTTGTATGATAATTCTTAGCAAAATCTTCGTGAAGTGACTCATTATAGTAATTGTTCGATGTTGATCACATTCCGAGGCTCCAGATTTCCTTGGAATTGCAATAAATAAAGAATTACATAATTCTTGAGGTATATCTCCAGTATCATATATTGTATTTAGCAGTCTGGTAACTTTATATATTCTATATTCTTCTAAAGCATTAATAATTTCTGTTGTGATGCTGTCTGTATCTCGGGGCTTGAAAAGTTTCATATGGGTAAGAGCATTCTGAACCTCCATCTTCAAGATTGATGCTCCTTCATTATTAATTTGAATATCATACTGTTCTTCTCTGTTATCATTACAAAGGTTTGTCACATAATCTAATCATACATGTAAAATCTGATATTTTTCTATTATGATTTTTTCATCTGTTGTCTTTTGGCAGCCTGCTGATGTACTTGTTCTTTAATTAGTAAGCTCCTGAATTCTGTTGTGCATTAGTTTGGCATTTTTACTGTAGTGTTGTTTTTCAACTTCTATGCAATTTTTCTCTAGCCATGCTTCTTTTGCCGCCTTACATATTATTCTGACTTTCCTGTATGTCACAAAATAAAACCTTGCGTTTAACCAGTGATTATTATAGAGGCTTTCTGATTAAACGGACTCTCTGCCAGCGACAACTATACTATTTTAACTAACAGTAAAAACAAATCGGATGTCAAAATCACAGGACAATATTTGTAGCTGCACGTGTACATCTGGTCGACGGATTGGGAACACTCGGAAGTGGGTGAGCTGAATCATACATCGCTTTGACAGTTTATCAACAGGTTGGATTGAGAGCGGAAGTACTCAGCTCGGAAGAAAACAGTCCATCTGTCAATTTATAGTTTCCGGACATAAAGAAGATTGGCAGCTTGTTGGGGAAAACTGTTGTTGGGATCATACAGTAACTCGTTAGTTTGATGGGGTGGTCAAAACAAGTGATGACAGCTTTGACGGTGACTAGGCCAGGGGAAATGGATTCTTGACAATGGATGATATGCCCAAATAACACCTGCAGGACATCAATACCGTCACGTGACCTATTTTAGGTTTTGCCAAAAACCATGATTGGAGATGGGGAGTTGACCAAAACCGTGGATTATGATGGACGTGTTTGTGGGAGAGCTCTACAGTGTTAGATTAATTTAATATTAACTAGCATGTGTCGTTATGGCAAAGTGTAGTAGCCATCCCGGAATGAGGCGGTTTTGCCTAAGGTAGAATCTATTATATTAGTTTTAATTAATATAGGCAGTAGTCTTGTTAAAACTAGAGTAGTGAAGTGATATTGGCTCTGCTAGGGTGAATAGAATACTGAGGTTGCCCTCTGTTTATTGGTTTTTCCTTATCATAGCCTGATTCGGACGTAGGTGAGAAGCTATAAGGCTCTCTGACAGAGTAGTTAGCTGTAATATAACAGAGCAGGGTAATAAGCTTACACCCAACCGGTAGGATCAGTGACTAGTGCTCTCACATGATGTGTTGGTTTTCCCACAGGTTCCCCACCAGTTACTAGGAAACTCAACACTGGTTTTGAAGAAGTGCACTCCAATTGGACGACCCCCAGTTGGACTCTAAAATGATTCTTACGGAAAAGGAATAACGTCCGAGAAGAAAGATAGGATATGTTTACGCTGGACTCATACTCAGAAGGGTTCACCATGGCATGGCCCAGAAGAGCCAGCCAATATAACGACTCCTGCGTGGTATGGTTCACATAGGATGGGTGATGATTGTTGATATATCACACATCGGACAAACATTGTTTAAGGAACGAGAACATTAACGGATAAGTCACATCGTGTGCTAGATTCCAGTGTAATATTACATATGACATATACTTGAACCTATATGAACACTAGTTAGGATCAAGTGTAGAAACATTAACAGTAAAACCTAAATACACTACAAAGGATTTGTGCATTCTTTAGGACCGATAGGAACTTACAAAGTTAGTTGGCAACCAGTCCGTAATCAATCTGTACTTACAAACAGTATCTATTTCGGATGATCATGAAGATGGATTACCAGGTGGCTACAGATGACAGTCAGTATCCGGCAAGAGGGTTTCGACACCGGGTGAGGTGCACTGGTTATGATTTAATATGCTGTGGTGTGCCCTTGCAATGAAGAAACTATGCTATTATCTGAAAGTCCGATCATACACACAGTATAGAACACATCACACATTTTCTTCGCATACACGTCTCATATACGTTACACTTTTCTTTTAATAAATTAATCTTTATTAATTTTTAGAAGCAAGAGTTGTTGAGTATGTTGCGTTGGGGAAGTATGAGAGGGGGCATAGTACGACAGTGAGAGAGTGATAAGAAAAGGGTGTCCACGGGCTGATGGAGTGTGTTGGACGGAAGCTGGTGGATTCTCCAGGATATTGACAGGGAAAAAAATATTATAATGTGGGTGTTGACTCTCTTCACTCCAGGGACGACACTTTAAAGGAGGACACGACATTATTGGGAGCTCGATAACGGGATCTTTGGACAGCGGGATCTCTCGTAAACGGGATCTTTGGACAGCGAGATCTCCTGCAAGTGGGATCCTTTGACAGTGGGATCTTCTGACAACGGGGTCTTTTGACACGGGATCCTTAGTTATAAGAGGGAGATATCATATTGGAGAATCCAGCTAGAGTGAATGTGGATAGGGGTTAGGACTAATATCTTACCTGTTCACACTTCACACGTCTGCATAGGTCTGTGGTCCTGATTCTACTCTTGTCACTGAGTGAATGTGCTGTGTGTGGTAATATCTAGATTTATAGTACTTGTTCATATATCTGTATAGTAATTTGCAGTTATATTGTACTCGACCTGCTAGCTTACCTCTCTGTAAAATGGCCACCCCTAAACAAGCACGTTAGAATTAAAGGCAAAGGGGGAAGAAATGGGACTGTCGGGTTCTGCTCTAACGGATTACATACAGGAAGTGGAGAGAGAGTATTGTCAAGCAGAAAGGGAAGATCGAAAGGCCGAGTTGGAATTGAGAAGGATGGAATTGGAAGCTGAGCAAGCAGCTAAGAAATTTGAAGCTGAGCAAGCAGCTAGGAAACTGGAAGCTGAACAAGAAGCTCAGAAAAGGGAGCACGAGTACCGGATGAGGGAACTCGAGTTGAAGAGTCAATCTAATGGAGAAACTGAGGGAGCAGTTGGAGGTTCCTCCATCCCAGGCTCAACACCAGTAGGTGGACATGGGTACCATGCTATGAAGTTTCCTTTAGCGGTCTACGAGGAGGACAAAGAGAAGATTGACCAGTACCTTCAACGCTTCGAGGCTATGTCGGTTGCTATGGGTCTGGAGCGTAACAAATGGAATCTCAAGCTATCCCAGGGTTTACGCGGGACCGGATACGAGGTTTATTCTCGCCTGCCACCAGGACATGAGAACAATTATGACGAGTTAAAGACGGCTCTGCTGAAACGATTCGAGGTTACGTCACATACCTACCGGAAAAAATTTCGAGCAGCGAAACGAGAACCGGGGGAGTTGTTTGCCGCCTACAGTTTGCGTCTAAAATCTTATCTCCATAAGTGGATGGATTTGGCTGGGTTCGCACATGACTATGAGAGTCTGGAAGAGCTCATGGTGGTCGACCAGCTGAAGAAGCAAATGTCTAAACCTCTCAGGACGTTCCTGTGAGAACAAGGAGCGGAACGTATTGACCTCGTGACTAAATTAGCAGAACGGTTCGTCGAAGTACATGGGGAGGCAGGGGAAAACCTTTCCACCAACTCCAAAAGTCAAGAGAAACATGATAAGAAGAAAGCCAAAAACTCAGGAACAAAAAAGTGGGAACCTTATGTGCAAAAATCAGAGGATAGTTCAGAGAAGAAGAAGGAGGGAAGCAAGAGCACTTCAAGCTCTACACCAAAACGACCGTGGTCGGAGAAGTGGTGTTCAATTTGTAAGTCACCCTCTCACAATACGAGGGATTGCAAATCGAAGGCTAAGAACCCTCACTTCGCAGCATGTCAAGTGACTTCCAAGGAGGTTGTCACGGAAAATGCCAAGGTCAACAAGGAAGCTCGCCACCAGGAGAGCTCACTCAAGTCCGGCCATAGAAAATCTAGGACAGGGAAATGGTGCAACCAATGCAAGTCAAACACGCACAATGCTATTGACTGCAGGGAAAAGTCAGGAGACACTCAATTCGTCGTGTGCCCCGGGAAACCTAAGGTGGAGCCCACCGAACAGGTCGAGGCCGAGGAAGAGACTCCAGACCAGGAAAAACCACCTGTAGTGGAATTGGTAGAGGTTAACGGTCGTCAAGTGGAGTGTTTATACGACACAGGACTGGACGGGGAGGCCGTGATTTCTGCGGATCTGGTACATCCAGAACAATTCACAGGTGAGACCTTTGATATACAGCCTGCAAAGAAGAGTGCTGTAGCCATGAAGTTGCCCATTGCTTATGTGGAGATTCGGTCAAGGTATGTCATCGGCACCATCAAGGCCGCTGTATTGACCGATCCCATTTTTCCAGTAATCCTAGGTTGCCGGTATGTCTTTCTGGGAATGCCCAGGGAGCCAATCCATATGGGAGCAATGCAGACTCGCTCTCAGACGAGAACGGAAGAGGCAGAAGCAATTGTGACTAACCCATTGCCGGGGAAGCTACGAACTGCCCAGAGTGAGGATGATACTTTACGTCCTTGCTACAGAAAGCTGCAGAAAAGTGCTGATCCACCAGGACGGGGACAGTACTACATGAAGAACAGGATACTCTACAGGAGAGCAGGAAGGGGAGACAACCTATACGGTCAGTTGGTAGTCCCGAAAGCTCACCGGTCCCAGATTCTTCATATGGGGCATACCATCTCCTTTAGTGGACACATGGGTATTGCCACCACCATGCAGCGGATTTCCTGCCATTACTATTGGCCGGGAATGACAGATGATGTGCGTCGGTATGTGAAGTCATGCCCTGAGTGCCAGAGGGTGGCACCGAAACACTGGACAGCACCGGTGGTGTTGGGTGAGATGCCCATCATGAACTCTCCTTTCGAGAGGGTAGCCATTGATATCGTGGGTCCACTTCCCAGGACTAGGAAGAGGAACATGTATATACTCACAATGGTGGATTGCTGTACAATGTGGGGTGAAGCCATACCGTTGACCACGATTGACTCGAAAAGAGTGGCGGACGCACTGATGGAGGCCTTTACCAGATTAGGCTTTCCGTATCAAATTCTGACTGACAATAGGTCTCAGTTTTGTGGAAAACTCATGGAGGAGGTATTTAGGGTGTTTCACTCTAATCACATACATACCAGCCCTTACCACACTCAAGCCAATAGACAAGTAGAGCGTTTCAACGGCACGTTGATGACAATGCTCAGGAAACTAGCGCAGGAAAAACCGGATAGGTGGGTTGAATATATCCCAGCAGCCCTTTTTGCCTATCGGGAAGTTCCTCATGGCTCAACCGGACTACCACCCGCTACGTTGCAGTTTGGTCGTCCAAACAAAGGACCGTTGGAAGCCATGTTGAGGAGTTGGACTGAAGAGGGGACGTCAGAAGAAGTGATCTCATCCTATAAATACGTGGAGGAACTGAAAGAAAACTCCACAAGGGATGGACTCTGGCAAATCAAAACTTGAAAAAGGTCAGAAAAAGACATGCGGCTTACTACAACCGTAGGTCTAAAGAAAGATCTCTAGAGGTGGGAGATAAAGTTTTGTTGCTACTCCGAACGGGAAACAACAAACTGGAGATAGGTTGGCAAGGACCATTTCCAGTGGAAAGGGTGATATCCAGAACCAACTATCAGATCCGGATCCGGGGAAAGTCGAAGATTTTTCATAACAATCTCTTGCGGAAATACGAAGAGAGACCCGGAGACAAGGCAGGTCACCTCATGACAATGGCAGTTGCAGTGGAGACTGAAGTGAGAACCAACGAGGGCAGGGAATATCCCTTAGGTACACCAGGAAACCTATAGGGATGTGCAAGTGAACCCTGATCTGACCTCCCAGGAGAGGGAAAAGATAACCCAGGTTCTCAAGTCTCATAAGGAGATACTGACTGATAAACCAGGACGAACGAGGTTGGTGGAGTTCGAGATGACCTTCACCACTCAGGAGCCTGTTCGTCAAAAGGTTTACCCAGTGCCATTCTCTAAAGAAAAGGCCCTGGAGGAGGAAATACAAAAACTGCTGGAGGATGACGTGATTGCACCATCCACATCCCCATACAATGCAAGGGTAGTTTTATTACGGAAACCAAGTGGAGAACACCGGTTGTGTATAGACTACCGACGTCTGAACAGTCACACACAATTTCAGGTGGAAACCTTTGCCGAATCCAACTCAGTTATTCGCTAGGCTCCATAAGGCTCGGTACTTTTCAAAGGTGGATCTGAGTCGGGGGGTACTATCAGATACCAGTCAAACCGGAGATTCGACCATTGTTGGCTTTCAGTACACCCAGTGGACACTACGAATTCAAGGTCATGCCCTTTGGACTCAGCAATGCACCTAGTGTGTTTACACGCATGATGAGGACTTTACTTGATCCTTTATATGATCCGCCCATCATCTCATTCATGGATGATATTCTGATTTCCAGTGACAGCTTGGATGACCACTTACAATCCTTGGAGAGAGTGTTTAATAGACTCAGGGAAGCAGGGCTTACTGCTCGTCCAACCAAGTGCATGATTGGTTACCAAACTCTGGAATTTCTAGGTCACACCATCACTCCAGGACACATTGTCCCAGAAGAGAAGAACCTGGAGAAAATCAGAAATGCACCAAGGCCAAAAACGAAGAAGGATGTGCGAACTTTTCTCTCGTTGTGTGGGTTCTACCACAAATTTATCCCACATTTCACTGAACTGGGAGCTCCGTTGACGGAAACCTTGAAAAAGGGTGTCCCGGACCAAATTCTTTGGACACCAGAATGTGAGAATGCCTATAGTCAGTTAAAGGAGGCCTTGATCAGCAAACCTGTATTACAGCTCCCTGACCTTTCCAAACCATTTATGTTGAGAACAGATGCGAGTGGGAATTGGGATTGGGGCAGCCTTGTTACAGGAAGGAAAAGACGATGCTTCAGTTTTAAAACCTGTAGCATACGCAAGTAAGAAACGTCTACAGGCGGAGAGGAATTATTCAACCGTCGAGAGAGAGTGCTTGTCCCTCGTATGGGCAGTGCAAAAGTTCCAGCCATATTTGTATGGAGTCAAGTTTCGGGTTCAGTCGGATCATCAGCCCCTGATGTTCCTGGCTACTTCTCAGAAGCTCAACGCGCGTTTGATGCGGTGGTCGTTGTTACTTCAACCCTATAATTTCACAGTGGAGTACATTCCTGGGGAGGAAAATATTGGAGCGGATTTCTTATCAAGACACCCAGCTCCTGAAGAAGAAGAATGAATCATCTGGATTAAACTCACGGTGGAGAAGAGTGAGATGGACTACTCTCTTAAGAGGGGGCCTATGTCACAAAATAAAACCTTGTGTTTAACCAGTGATTATTATAGAGGCTTTCTGATTAAACGGACTATCTGCCAGCGACAACTATACTATTTTAACTAACAGTAAAAACAAATCGGATGTCAAAATCCCAGGACAATATTTGTAGCTGCACGTGTACATCTGGTCGACGGATTGGGAACACTCGGAAGTGGGTGAGCTGAATCATACATCGCTTTGACAGTTTATCAACAGGTTGGATTGAGAGTGGAAGTACTCAGCTCGGAAGAAAACAGTCCATCTGTCAATTTATAGTTTCCGGACATAAAGAAGATTGGCAGCTTGTTGGGGAAAACTGTTGTTGGGATCATACAGTAACTCGTTAGTTTGTTGGGGAGGTCAAAACAAGTGATGACAGCTTTGACGGTGACTAGGCCAGGGGAAATGGATTCTTGACAATGGATGATATGCCCAAATAACACCTGCAGGACATCAATACCGTCAATTGACCTATTTTAGGTTTTGCCAAAAACCATGATTGGAGATGGGGAGTTGACCAAAACCGTGGATTATGATGGACGTGTTTGTGGGAGAGCTCTACAGTGTTAGATTAATTTAATATTAACTAGCATGTGTCGTTATGGCAAAGTGTAGTAGCCATCCCGGAATGTGGCGGTTTTGCCTAAGGTAGAATCTATTATATTAGTTTTAATTAATATAGGCAGTAGTCTTGTTAAAACTAGAGTAGTGAAGTGATATTGGCTCTGCTAGGGTGAATAGAATACTGAGGTTGCCCTCTGTTTATTGGTTTTTCCTTATCATAGCCTGATTCGGACGTAGGTGAGAAGCTATAAGGCTCTCTGACAGAGTAGTTAGCTGTAATGCAACAGAGCAGGGTAATAAGCTTACACCCAACCGGTAGGATCAGTGACTAGTGCTCTCACATGATGTGTTGGTTTTCCCACAGGTTCCCCACCAGTTACTAGGAAACTCAACACTGGTTTTGAAGAAGTGCACTCCAATTGGACGACCCCCCAGTTGGACTCTAAAATGATTCTTACGGAAAAGGAATAACGTCCGAGAAGAAAGATGGGATATGTTTACGCTGGACTCATACTCAGAAGGGTTCACCATGGCATGGCCCAGAAGAGCCAGCCAATATAACGACTCCTGCGTGGTATGGTTCACATAGGATGGGTGATGATTGTTGATATATCACACATCGGACAAACATTGTTTAAGGAACGAGAACATTAACGGATAAGTCACACCGTGTGCTAGATTCCAGTGTAATATTACATATGACATATACTTGAACCTATATGAACACTAGTTAGGATCAAGTGTAGAAACATTAACAGTAAAACCTAAATACACTACAAAGGATTTGTGCATTCTTTAGGACCGATAGGAACTTACAAAGTTAGTTGGCAACCAGTCCGTAATCAATCTGTACTTACAAACAGTATCTATTTCGGATGATCATGAAGATGGATTACCAGGTGGCTACAGATGACAGTCAGTATCCGGCAGGGGGTTTCGACACCGGGTGAGGTGCACTGGTTATGATTTAATGTGCTGTGGTGTGCCCTTGCAATGAAGAAACTATGCTATTATCTGAAAGTCCGATCATACACACAGTATAGAACACATCACACATTTTCTTCGCATACACGTCTCATATACGTTACACTTTTCTTTTAATAAATTAATCTTTATTAATTTTTAGAAGCAAGAGTTGTTGAGTATGTTGCGTTGGGGAAGTATGAGAGGGGGCATAGTACGACAGTGAGAGAGTGATAGGAAAGGGTGTCCATGGGCTGATGGAGTGTGTTGGACGGAAGCTGGTGGATTCTCCAGGATATTGATAGGGAAAAAAATATTATAATGTGGGTGTTGACTCTCTTCACTCCAGGGACGACACTTTAAAGGAGGACACGACACTGTAAAGGAATATTTGGCAGGATTATTTTTGTTCTGTCTTCTTGTTTCCATTAGTTGTAACATTACTTCAGTCATCCATGTTTTCGAACCCACTTTCTTTAATTTCGGAATAGTTCTTTCTGCAGCCAAACTGATTGAATTCTTCAACATTTCTCACTGATCATCCACATCTTGAAACATGATTTCTAGATCAGACAATATATCAATTTCCCACCATTGTGTTCTGTCAAACTGCACTACTTCGTGTTATGTTATATTGTTTATATTTATACAGCTTCACCGCAGACAAGCCAGGACACATCGAATGACGGTTGAAATGAGATTTCTGAGGATGATGCAAAGAATGCCATGGATGGACAGAAAAATGAATGAGAAAGTTCTTTCAAGGAACAAATGAAAAACACGTAATCTGGATGTCGTGAATTCGTTTAAAGTGTCGTCCCTGGAGTGAGGGGAGTCAACACCCACATTATATTTTACCCCTTATCAATATCCTGGAGATATCCAGCAGACTCCGTCCACAACACTCCCTCAATCTGAAGACACCTTCTTCTCACTCTTGCTCACCCCTGGATCATGCCCCCTCTCATGCTTCCCCAACGCCACATACTCAACAACTCTTGCTTCCAAAAATTAATAAAGATTAATTTATTAAAAGAAAAGTGTAATGTACGTGAGACGTGTATGCGAAGAAAATGTGTGTTGTGTATTCTAATGTAAATGTAGAGGTCAGACCACAAAGTTCATGATCAGAGTCCACTCATCATGGCAAGGATTACACGACATCACAAGAATCAGCACAATGGACCTCACCAAATGCCGCGTCTCTCCCGCCAGACATGTCCTCCTCCAGGTGCTTTGATAACCATGAGGTCTGATTCCCATTCAAATCTACAGTCCGGGAATGATACTATTTTTGTTCCTAAAAAAAACTGTTCCTAATAGTTTATAGAAACTGAGACCACACAATTCCTGCCCAGTGAAAAATGGAACACTGTCCCATGAACATGACGTCTTTCCTTCTTGCGAAATGTTCTATAGTTTTCACTCTTAAAACAGTCATTGTATCTAGACTCAAATAGATCTCTTAATTTTCCAGATAACGTCTTAATGTTATGATTTCTTTGATACGTGGAACAACCACTCTCCAATGTTTTGGTTTCATGTAATGATGATAATCAATCCCTACTTGTTCTAGTAATAAGTGGACTGAACATCCATCACCACTGGGATACTCACGAATGGTATGAAAATCAAAACCCATTACCATGTTGCTGTCCACAGGTAGTGTGACATCTTCTTAGTAATGTTCTCAGTATTTATCCTGTGGGATACTTATACTATTCAGCTCCACCGAGCAATGTTTATCAACTTCTTCTAGCATAGGCCCAGTGAGAAAGTTGCTGGCCAATCTTCCTGCACCAAAAATATCCGGGATCGGAATTTTTCAATGGTTCTGTGTTCTTCATCCCAACCAGAGGGAACCTTAGGCAACACCGCAGTTCTACTAAATCACATCTACATTTGCCATGACAGGCACGTGTAAAATTAAATCCACTTAATTCGCACACGGTAGACATTATTACAATCCATAACTGCAGTGCCAAAGCACTTCTGCCTAAATCAACTGTCTGAGTTACACTGTGTCACCCAATCATGTTTTTGTCCAAGAGCCTTGAATTGTTCACGTGACGTTCCTTTGATGTTCACACCAGATTCTCAAGGTGCAGATCATCCATTTTCAGAAATTGTATGTCCCCTTGAGTGATTCCCCTTGTTGCAACTTCCAAACAAGGTAGCGAGTCCCTGCAATCTCCCAACAAAGGGTTTCAATAACAAGCCGCCAATTCGTTTGATGTCGGAGAATTCTCAATGTTCCCTGGGTGTCTTTATCTCACCGCTACTCGAAGTAAACAAGTTGGAGCTGCGAACACAAACTGTTTTTTCTGTACCGGTTAAAAACAAGTGTGGCCTTGAAAACACGCCGTGAAGCAAACTGTCTGTATTATCATCATCTGGTTAATCCACGGTGATTTTCATGAAACTGGATAGAAAAATTACACGCAAACAGTCCAGTTTTGTTTAAAAATGACGGTACGGTGAGAAATAAACTTGAAAACTTAGTGACCACTGGGAAACTTGACGGGAAAAGAGGATGTGGAAATGAAGAGATATATGCCAGGATGACATAGCACAATCGAGACAACAACAAAGACCCGGCCATAAACTGGTGACAGTGTGAGATGGCGAATCAAGACTGCCTAAGGATATTAGCATTGCACACGATGGTGATACATTTGTCAATAGCGGATTCCTCCGAAGTTGGAGAGTGTCTGCATACACGGCAGGAATCACCAGTCTGCACACCAATAAGCCAGACATGGGACAACGGATACTCACGCAAACCTCATGTCCTGTATGACATCACACTGATGTTGGACAACAGGATGTCTTCAAGACTCGCGCTGGAGTTCACAGCCAGCCAAAACAAGGAAGCAAGCAAGCATTTGTCAATAGCAGAATAAACACGATTATTATAGTGCGACATTATCCAGCACACGTTTTGCTAAACCTAAGCATATATAAAAGTAGTTAATGTTCTGAAAATCTCAACAGAAATCTCAATTTTTTTGGAGGGGATAGCACGAACGCATTTCCCCCTTAAGAGAAAATTTCGCACTCAAGACACCCACATTTCGGGTGATTGCAGGCGTCAACCCAACCAAAGTGCAATGGAAGGGCCTCAACCTGTGAGCACCATATTCTTCTTGGTATTTTTTCCCAGTGATCCTATGTTGTTATTCCCCTTCCCTCCCCTTTCGGGTAGGGGACTCACTTCCGTGATGTTTTCAAAACATTTCCTTCATACAAAACAGTGTGTATTTGCATGGTGTAATGTGTGTTTCATTTGTTTGTATATATCACATAGCGTTGCCGTTTGTTAGTTTTAAGTTAAACATGTGCGAATAAAAGAAACACAAATGATATTATAACATTAATGGCATGGTGCATATGCACACGGATTAATTTTGTAAGGAAGAAAGGAGGCCCATCAAATAGTTTTCATTTTTTTTTAAAGTGGCTTAAATTTACAAGGTGCGTAGCGTGTGAGAGAGAGAGAGAGAGAGAGAGAGAGAGAGAGAGAGAGAGAGAGAGAGAGAGAGAGAGAGAGAGAGAGAGAGAGAGAGAGAGAGGTGTGTTTGTGTGTGTGTGTGGTACATTTGCGAATAGAACATATACATTCATATACACATGATGATTTTACATTCATCGCAAAGTGTAATGACCTACATATTACTTGTTGAGGATGATGGTGGAGTAATAATTTGCACCCATGCATACTACACACTTTGAATATAAATTCTTTCATACTCTAAGTATTCTCAGTCACTCTTAATTTTATTTAGACATGTTTAGCGGTATCAATGAATGTATCATACAATAATCATTGCAGGCCCATTCTCCTTCCATTGGTCCAAGCCTGACATACAGACCACGCCTGTGGCTCCATGTAGCTGTCAGCATGAGACAGTGGCCACCCCCGTGACAACGTTTGTGACAGACCGGCAAAACCAAGCGGGGGTAACCGATTCGGCGTGAAACCAATCGGTGAAATAGGATATGCCTACCCAGCATGTGAAGACAGTAGTCGGGCCCAGAGAGACGACAAGCACTTCAAAAAGTCGCTTGAAAGTCAACAGGGTCGACTTCATTGCACCGGGATTTTATCCAATAATTCTCAGTCTCTTTCCGCAGCTCGCAAAGCGTCACATAAAGCACGAACTCCGTAGCTCCTGTGGGTCATTGCTGGAGCTAATCAAATCAAATCAAATCAAATCAACTTTGTGACCCTAATAAAGTTGATTTGATTTGATTTGATTTGATTAGCTCCAGCAATGACCCACAGGAGTCTCCAAAATTGCACTCGTGAATAGAAGGATGCGGCCCGGAATCGAACCCATAACCATTGGAGCCCGAGTCAGGCGTCTTGACCACTTCGCCACGGAGACTCCATATGGTACAGCACTGATTGAGGGAGAGTTGAGCAGGTACAACATCTACATTGTAGCCTTGAGCAAGTCACAGCCTGCAGGTGAAGGTCAAAAACATTATATGTGGCCTGTAAAACAGGCCGGCAAAAAATGTGTATACATTATACATCTTATAATTGGTGGCATTACAAGAATAACAACATTAAATTTTCTATTTAAGAGAAGTATTAAAATGAGTTAGAAAATTCTCACGGACTTAAAATTAAGCCAATTTATTTACACAAACTTTGAAGATATCTTAAAATTATTATGTTTTTATGATAACACATTGATGTAATTAAAAATATTGGAAATCTTATAAAAGATTAAGATAAATACTACAGTTATTTAAATTACTATAAAATATAATAAAATACTGTCATGCAACTGCAAATAATTTCCCTTGAAATGTACATATGTAGTTATGTTCCTTGGCAATATATTATATACTTGTCATTCTTTTTCAGGTTCGTTGCCAGTGGCGTGCAGGGGTTCTTTGATGCCCGGGGCCAACCCCTATATTTGATGCCCCTAAATTGTTCTTTCCCTAATTCATTCCCCCTCCCCTCACACTGCACTGTGCTGCCCCCTCTCTCTTTCCCCCAGGAAATTTTTGAGAATTGCACATTGCCGTATGGTACTTTTAGCCTATTTTGACGATCGGAAACTGAATTGTAGACTTTGTATTTTATGCTTAGGAAGTTAGGCTACTATTACTAATCATAGTATAGCCTGTATGGAAAACATGACATAAACACTTTATTCAAATTAAATATATATGTAATATGTCAGCACTCAGTCTCAGCGGTCAGTCACATACTCACATTTATTAAGTTCGATTCCCTAAATTGGATCTCCTGTCACAAAACACTTGAACTACTTCACTTTTTACATCCCTGGTGATGAATTCTTGTTCAATACTGACTAAAGCAATGTTAGTCAGTCGTTCTTGTGACATGGAAGACGTGAGGTGTGTTTTTATTAATTTAAATTTTGAAAATGACCTTTCACATCTTGCGATTGAAAATGCTATGGTCAGTAGTAGTCTATATGCAACGCACATCGTCGGAAACACTGCCCTTCCAAATTATAGTAACGACTCTAGAACATCTTTAGGATCGGGCGGAACTGTATTACCTCCAGCTTGAAAGAGCATCACAAAGTCAATTATTTCATCATATAACTGAACGTCCATCACATCATTATCATAATAGCGTTCAAAGTCCGAACATTCCTTCTGTAATTTCTCTCTTTCATTTTCACCTGCAATTGCGACTACGACTGAATGTAAATTCAAAAGAAATGCAAATCGGTCTCTGAGTTATTGAAGGCGAACAGTGCGGTCTTCAATTTCCGTTTTTAATCTGTTCATGATCTCTACCATTACTCTATTCATTTCTTGCTGTGCCGTCAATCCACTATCTCGTGCTGATTCGCCAACCATTATTCTTCTTCTCATTGTTCGTGCAATTACAATTTCCCACAATATTCGTCAGCTGAATGTATATGCATTGTGGATAATTTCGTCATTTTTCAAACTCAAGATTTGCACAAGCCTCTTTTAGATCACAAGAAGCTTCATGGAACCCCATTTTCGGGTCCTGCAAACGTTTTGTCACTTTCTCTATTGCCGCTAAAATCGGGTACCAAAAATATAATAACGATATAAACACAAATTATTGAATAGAGTTCAGAAGCGAGCCTGCATTACATGTGGTTTCCCTAGAAAAATCTCCTTCCTGCAGGTGTTCAAGGCTGGCAATAACGTTGTCCAACTCCGCGTGAATTACTTGCACATCGTGATGACGAGAACTCCATCGTGTATCACGTTGTCTTTTGACAGTTCGAGAGTTAAATGATTTTAAGACCTCCCAACGGGAGGTAGATGAAGAAAAAAAAGTAAACAGCTTTTTTACAACTCCAAAAAATGTAACGACAACAGGTTCCGTCTCACTTGGACACAGGCCAAATTGAGGCTGTGGTTCAAGCAATTCACAAACACAGCTTTTGGGTTACTGTCAAGAATTCTCTGTTGGACACCTGGCCTTACTCCAAACCATAACTGCAGCATTATCATAAACGTGGCCGCGACAGTCATTGATGGAAATGTTATCTTCTTCTAATTTTTTCAGAATTTCCGTTACCAAGTTTAATGGATCTTTCTTGTTGACTTGGAAATATCCCAGAAATACCTCCTTTATTTCTACCTTTCTATTGTCATCATCAATATGAACATAACGTAGCATTTCGGAGTAGAATCCAACATTATGCTGAAATACTTGGTATCCTTAATTTCTGAAATAATTTGTTTCTTGACTGTTTCACTAAGAATATCGATTATATCGTGTTAACTTCTTTAAGACAAATACGTTACACTTTTTTGCTTATCTTTCCCTCTCTGCACGTGTTCCGCCAAGGTAACATCATATTTTGCCAACAGTGTAATAGCTGCTAAAAATATTCCCTGTATTTTCGCTTATTGTCTCCTCTGGCTCCGATAAATATGAAATTCCTTCTCCTCGATGCCCACAGATTATGTTTTGCCAAAAATGCTATAACCTCGACAATCCGTTCAGTTGTTGCTTTCCATTTCTTCTTCATAGCGGACATTTGCTGTTGCAGTTCAGCATCTATCGTAGTAGAACTCTTGAGTCGACTTAAGGGGCAGGTATTCCCTAATGTGAGCTCTATGAGAAGGGCTTTCCTCATGATCAGGTATTTGAGGACTCAACTTTCTCCAAGTAGAGAAACCTTTTTCCTGGCTAAAGTTTGACATAGGCAACTGCTGTTCCTTTGAGAAAAAAAAGAAAAAACAAACATACAAAACAGTTCTGGTCCTCCAGGTTGGATGTTGAAGCGTGGGGTTAACATCCGCACCTTTGTAAAAACCATTTTGTTACGAAACAGATACATGAGCCTCGAATTCGCACTGGACAAATGGAGACGGATTGTATCTGCAGCAAAGAACCTCAATGGCTCGGAACGCTGAAGAAGAAGAAGAAGAAGAAGAAGAAGAAGAAGAAGAAGAAGAAGAAGAAGAAGAAGAAGAAGAAGAAGAAGAAGAAGAAGAAGAAGAAGAAGAAGAAGAAGAAGAAGAAGAAGAAGAAGAAGAAAAAGAAGAAGAAGAAGAAGAAGAAGAAGAAGAAGATGTTCGATTTGTTAGAGTGATAAAGATTTACACATAAATGCTATAATGGGTGTTGAATGCAAGCATGCAATCATTGGCATTGCAATTGCTATGAATATTCCATAACAATATTACATGTTCATAGTTGGATGGCAACTGCCATGTCCCGGTCCCGCCATTGAAATACAACAAAATACAGCATGCCTTCTTTATAATTTCAGTTTGATATGGGATTGCCATTCCCTCGATCACAAGCGTCGTGGATCAGCTCAGTTTTCCTGTCTTGTCCATGCCATGTGACCAAGCCATCCAGGTGTTTTCCTCTCGGTCTTCCTCTTGGTCTGTTCCGTTCGATCTTGCCAGTTGTCACTAAGCTCTCCAATCCATTTCTTTTCATAACATGTCCAAACAATTTTGACTGTCTACGTCTAATTTCTCTAATCAATTTAAGATTTTCATTTGTCTCCTGTAGTACTTGGTCATTGGTTTTTCTATTCGTCCATGGTATTCTTTGCATTTTCCTCAGATACCACATTTCTGCAGCCATTAGATGTTTTTCAGCTTGACTGCACATTGTCCAAGTTTTACATCCATACAAAAGAACAGGCTCTATGTATCCCCTCAACACTCTTTTTCTCGTTTCAATTGAGATCTTTTTATTGGTCAGAATGTTTTTCATCTTGCTAAATGCTACTTTCGCCATGGCAATTCTTGTTCTAATCTCTTCAAGGCATCTCCCATCAGATGTTATGACTGTTCCGAGATAATTGTACCGATTCATTTGTTGAAGAACAATCCCATTTACTTGTATATTACATTGTGGTACTTCACCCGTATTAGTACTATTACTAGTACTTAAACTACGGCATACACTTTTTTAAATATAAAGTCATAGTCAGGGTTTGATCCATCGTCCTGTTGACTTAATGTTTCCAGAGTCCAGTTCACTATTGATTGAGCAATCCTGATGTTCAAGAAAATATGCTCAGTGAATAATTATAAACACATGTCTTCATATTTACGATAAAACTAATCGAACCTGCACAAAATATATTCACTTTTAGAAGACTTCCACAAGAGAATCAAATCAACAGTCTACAAAGTTTCTACGACAGAATTAAACAATTTTATTTTTATACTATTATTAAACTAACATGTAACCCCTTTGTTCTTTGCCTGGTGTCTGAGTAATCCTCACTAACGCCTGGCGGTAAATGTTGAAAACTTGAAGTTGTAACTAAAATAAATTGTTGTCCGACAACTATTTTAATAGTTCTGAATTCCTCAAGTTCCCCTTCATATCTGATGGTAGGGTCTTGCTTACAATACCATATTAAGAATGATATAATTAGATATTGAAAATGTGCTTGTGGCTTAGGGGTTATGAACGCATTGCACAATCCCGACATGCTGTTCGAATTCAGCCGTAGGTGATTTGGAAGTATTGTATAAGAAAGTAATGAGGGGAAAAACAACACTGAACGTAAAATTGCTTAGAAAATTACAAGCGGCCAATAAATGTTGGGATTGACACCGACGTTCTATAACGGACATAGAAAACATTTATTCAGAATTTCCTGCCGATATTGCACCAGCAAATAAGTTAAAGATAATATTTGTTCAGAACATGCATCTTTACTGTGGCAACATATGGATGCGAGTCGTTGACCATCTTTCCTGTGGCAGCATACAAATGCGATTCGTGGACTATCTTTATTACAGCAACACACATGTGCGTTGTTTGTCCATCAAGAATGATGATGATCATTCATTTCATCCAGTGGGGTTGAAAGTGTGGAGCCTTGAGATCTAAGATGGCTGATAAGGCCTATTTTGGCTCGAAATGTTCTTTGACAATGTGGACAAGGAATGGTTACCGCTTCTGAAGGAGGATTTCCTGCAGTGGTTTTTCTGTCCTGCCTTTTGTTCACACCGTTTGCAGTCCTGGTTGCCTCAAACGTGACTACCCCCTTGCGTAATGATGCACGCCACGAATTTCGGTCTCTGGTTGCAGTCTCCCAGGTGTCATGTTGAATTCCAAAAACATTCAGTGAGATTTTCAGACACACATATGTGTGTCGTGGACCATCTTTCCTGTGGCAACTTACCAATGTGAGTCGTGTACCACCTTTCCTGTGGCAACATACGAATGCGAGTCGTGGACTATTTTTCCTGTGGCAACATATGAATGTGTTTCGTGGACCATCTTTCCTGTGGCAACATACGAATGTGTTTCGTGGACCATCTTTCCTGTGGAAACATATGAATGTGAGTCGTGGATCAGTTTTCCTGTGGTAACAGGACAAATTTACATAGCTACGTCGCATCTACCAAATTACGCATCTGTGTACGGACCTACTAAATTACGCACCTGCATGCACACCTACCACATTCCCTTCCAAATTATGCACCGACAAAATTATGCAACTGCAATTATAACTACCAAATTACTCACCCATCAAATTATGCACCTACCAAATACAACTACCATTTCTCCTGTGGCAACAGGACCAATTTACATACCTGCGCACGCATCTACCAAATTACGCATCTGTTTACGAACCTACCAAATTATGAACCTGCGCTTACACCAAATAAATTATGCACCGGCGCGTACACCTACCAAAATATGCACCTGCGTGCACCAAACAAATTATGTACTTGCACATGAACATACCAAGTTACCCCCAAACATATTATGCAACTGCGCATGCACTATCAAATTATGCACCTATCAAATTATACACTACCAAATTATGCTAACTGCAATCACAACTACCCAATTACGCACCCATCAAATTATGCACCTACCAAATTAAGCACCTGTGTGCACACCAGCCAAATTAGGCACCTGCATGTGCTGCTTTGTAATTATGCATTCGTGCATGCATCTTCAGATGCACACACGCCAAATCAAGCATATGTTCCCACACTCCTACCCACACACCGGCCAAAGTATAATCCTGCGGACGCAGCTGGCAAGTTGTGCCAAATTATGCACCAATCAATTTACGCACCTACCAAATGAAGGCACCTGCGCGCGCAACCAAAGTAATCCTCACCTGCGCGCGCAACTACCGAAATCCGCACCTGTGCGCACACCCACCGAAATCCGCACGTGCGCGCACCCACCGAAATCCGCATCTACAAAATGATGTCTTCGATGTCTGCCAACTTGCTGCAAATTTCTGTAATCTTGGCAGTTGAAACGGTCACTGACTCCTCATCATCGGATTACTGCTCCTCCTTTAATGTGTTTAGCTCTTCACTCTGCAGATCCACAAGGTCATCTGTAGTACTGTTTGTACTGTACTCGATCGTTTGTCTCCACCGTTACACCTTGCTCTCTCTCGCTCGCCTTCGTTCGTAACCCGAGGCACTGTTCGTTACCCGAGATATAAAAATTTCGAAGTTGTTGTTCGTAATCTGAATTGTTCGTGACCTGAAGCGTTCGTAACCCGAGGTACCACTGTGTGTGTGTGTGTGTGTGTGTGTGTGTGTGTGTGTGTCTGTGTGTGTGTGTGTGTATGTGTATAGTATATATATATATATATAGTATATATATATGTATATATATATATAGTGTAGTATAGTGTGTGTATATATATATAAACTGATCTATGAGATACAGCCTCCCTTTGTGCTGGGTAGCTCAATGAACCTTTGTCCTTGACTTGAAATATTTCCCAATTCCCGTTGACAAAGAAGGGAAATGTTCTGATTCATTGGCATACACTGGCATTGTAAATATATAAATAAAGGATCTACAAGCCTAATTATCTCTCTGTTGTAAAATACTGGTTCTTGGCGATCATAATAGTACATTTTCGTAATGGAAATAAATAAGTTAAACTAAAGATGGTAAAACATAAATGATGGCAATAATACTAAGAATGATTGATTGAGGACAGTGGTACACACATTAGGAATATAAAACTATATGTGAAAGAATGAGTTTGAACATGTATAGTATGAAGTGTGAGTGTGAACTTGATGGGAGTGACATTTTGATTAATCTGTACACATTTGTGCTTAAAAAATGTGTGAAAATATGTGTGTCATCATCATCAAGTACCCTGCCGGCTGGCGTAGGCGTTCATGGTTCTCCACAGATCTCGGTCTTTGGTGTTCTGGATCAACTCTGCTGATGATATTCCTCCTTGCCACCGTCTCAATCCGTCCAGCATCATGTCTCTTGGTCTGTCTCTGCCTCTCTTCCCCTCGATCTTTCCAGTTGTCACGATGTTCTCCAATGCCTCTCTTCTCATCACATGACCAAAGAAAGCTGTTTGTCTCTTATTGTTGTATATAGTGTTCTAGTTTCATTACCCTCTTTCAGGCAATCGTTGTTAGTTACTCTGGCAGTCCCATGAATTCGCAACATTCGTCTTAAAAACCACATCTCTGTTGCTTCTAAGTTCTTCCTAATTTGTTCATTTACATTCCAAGATTCGCTGCCATACAGCAAAACTGGTTCTTTATAGCATTTTAGCACTCTCTTTCTTACATTCATTGATAGCGACTTATTGCATAAGATACTCTTCATTTTCTGAAATGTGGCTTTTGCCTGCCTATTCTGCTCTTAATCTCTGTTGTAAATCTTCCATCTGATGTTATAAGTGCCCCTAGGTATTTAAAATTATCCACTTGGTTGAGAATTTCCCCTTCTATTTCTATGTCACACTTTTGTGTCCACATATTTATTGATATCACACTTGCTACAATTTTCTTGATATTCAAGGAGAGTCCTTTCTGTGCATTCTCTTTTACTACAATTTCCAACAATTGTTGTAGGTCTATTGCATATCCGCCACCAATACTGTGTCATCTGCATAGCGTATATTGTTTATATTATATCCTCCGATTAGTATTCCTGGCTTCTCTTTGATCTCTCTCATTATTACTTCGTGTCACAAGGTTGATTATGATACATTGACAGATAGAAGTGGTTGTGGTTGTCTAGTGGTATATCTGTGTGAATACTCTGTAGGTTTCTTTCTGCACAGCTATAGCAACTGGAAAAACACACTGTTTCGCGAACATTCTTTATTAATGACACAGGTATATGATGAAACACACATGATAAAATGTCCAGGCACAGTCTCACTATAGATACATGTACACACGTAATAACTGATAGTGTTTGGCAGCAGTTATCTACTCAGCCTAAGACTCACCCTACTCGACTGTCCGTTTAGTCCCCTGACTTAACTCAATCCCAATGCTACTAGGTCAGACCTCAATGATCTGGCTCACAACTCCACTATACCCTCACTAGCTTGGCTGGTGTCTCTCACACCTCAGCCCAAGACTCAATACTCCGAGCTCAGACCTCCACTGTATGACTCAAAACTCTACTCCCCCTCATTTTCCAGACTTGCGTATTTATTCATTCTTGCCAGCCCTCCCAGGGAGGGCCCTTTAACCCCGTGATCACACTTATCAGTTCCCATGAAAATTACATTTAGAATCTTCCTTGTTTCTAGGTTTTCCTGTCACGTATACGCATCTCACATTACTGAACTATTCCGTTGATTTCTAAGCATACCTGACTTCTAATGACATCTACTGTGATATATCTTAACCACCTGTTTAGGGGCTTGTCCCATTTGGGGACAATTTATGTGATGTTTACGTGTCTTTACCCAACACTTAGTCTGGGGTAACCCTAGTTTGTCGCCGGTTGTGATCTACCCTCCTGACCTCACATATGCAAATTGATTTTCTGACCCAATTACTCTTTCTAGTCTAATCAGATTCTCAGCCAGGTCATTCACTCCAGTCGGGTGTAAACCACGTTCGTTACACTTCGCTATATAGGGAGAAGAGATCGGGTGACAAGACACACAACTCTGTCGTACTCCTAGCTTTATCTGTCCGTAACTACTCTCTTTATTTCCCATTTTAATTGCTGCTACTTGGTTCCAGTATATATTCTTTAACATTCTCAAATCTTTCCCATCAATGTTGGTATCTTCCAACATTTTAATCAGCTCATCATGTGTGTGTGTGTATTGCATTTTTCGTATCAAGTATTTGGCCTGTTCCTTCTCCATGGCGAAGAAGTTACGGGAGCAGTTTTTAATCTCACATACCCGCATTCGAAACATAGCTGCGGGCGATTTGGCAGCAGATCGGCTTGCATTGTTTTTTTTTAACGAACTGATATCGGTGCTGGTCGTTCAGAAAGCAACGGCAAACTACTGAAGGTAAACTTGTAAAAATATCACAAACACCCAAAAAAAATGCTGGGGTTGACTGCGACGTCCTAAATAGGATATGCAACTAACTTTCTTTTCGTAAATTTGGCCTGTAAAACAAGCCAGAAAAAATTTCTGAAAAAAACACCGAAAATGCTACCATTGAATGGGTTAAACAATTGAATGTAATATCGAAGAAAAATACAAATATGCATTAGGAAATTCTCACGTATCTAATATAGATCCAAAATTTTTAGAATATCTTTAAAGATACCTTAAAATTATTATCATTTTGTTTATAAAGCATACATCTCTAAGTAAATTCTTTACATATTTTATAAAGCATTAAGATAAATACCCAATTAAATAAATTACATAACATAGCAATGGGACATTTAGTAATGTCCCTTTAAATAACTTCTGTTGTTATATCCCTTTGCAATATTTTATTTACTTGTTTTTCTGTTTTAATGCGGTTGTATTTCGTACAAAAGTGTATTGTCACAAGGTCCGTTGTGTCTTTTCTTTTACATTTACTAAATACAACAAGGCCTCCAGACGTCAAATGCAGCAACATTTTCTAATTGTGTGTGTAATGACTTAGTTAGTCTTTCCTCTTGAGCCCAAGGCGGCGCATAGGGCAGAAGTCATGGCTCTCCATGCTTGGCGGTTCGCTGCTACCTGTTGTAGATCTTGGATGTTTACTTGGCTGTTGAATGAGCCTTCTCTGATGATGGTTTTACGCAGGGTCTCTCTTGGTCTTCCCCGTTTTCTTTTCCCTACCGGTGACCATATGAGGGGTTGGTAGGGGAGTCTTGTCTTGTCCATTCTGAGTGTAATGACTGCATACTATTTATTAATTTACATACTTTTATTCCCCGGCAAGGACATTGAATTTT
>JACEFZ010009673.1:0-12500 GCA_014155875.1 Cepaea nemoralis | reverse complement strand
CTCTCTCTCTCTCTCTTTGTATCTAAATATGTCTGTCTGTCTGTCTGTGACAGAAGTTTGTGTGAACACATCCCGAACCTATCATGACGAACAGTTAGATACTGACCATTGAAAAGACTGGCTCACCCACGCATGTACGACTAATGAGGTCACTGATTTTACCGGTTCAAAACCACACAAGGGCAATCACTCCGCTACTTTTTGTTGTGATAGTTACAATGATTATATCCCTTTGCAATGGCTACATTTTGAACTACGTTACATGCTTATACATGTTCCACCTGCTTCAGGGAGGGAGTGGGGGGGGGGGGAGGGGGGGGGGGGGAGAGGAGATTAAACATTTTTGGGTTTTTTTTTAAATTCAGCGGAGATCCCATGTCGATCCTCCTAAAGCTGGTGCCAGGTCGATCCACCCTGAAGCTGGTGGCAGGTCGATCCACCCTGAAGCTGGTGGCAGGTCGATCCACCCTGAAGCTGGTGCCAGGTCGATCCACCCTGAAGCTGATGCCAGGAACTGTTTCAGGAAGTAAAGGCGGTAAGAGTGATACTAACCACACGGCCCACGGAGAACCTACAGGACTATACAAATATTGGTCTGGCACATTGTGCCAATACGCACAAGGGGTGTAGATAGGTCCTGTATTGATCTGTCCCTGACGTAGATAGAGGCTGTACCTGGAAGTCTTCGACAAGCGCTCCCGTTCACAATCTAACATGTTCACAATCTAACATGTTCACAATCCAACGTGTTCACAATCCAACGTGTTCACAATCCAACGTGTTCACAATCTAACATGTTCACAATCCAACGTGTTCACAATCCGACGTGTTCACAATCTAACACATTCACAATCCAACGTGTTCACAATCCGACGTATTCACAATCTAACATGTTCACAATCCAACGTGTTCACAATCTAACATGTTCACAATCCGACGTGTTCACAATCCAACGTTTTCACAATCCAACGTGTTCACAATCCAACATGTTCACAATCCGTCACGTTCACAATCTAACATGTTCACAATCCAACGTGTTCACAATCCAATGTATTCACAATCCGTCGTGTTCACAATCTAACATGCTTACAATCCAACGTGTTCACAATCTAACGTGTTCACAATCCAACGTGTTCACATTCAGTGTGTTACTGGAAAGATCAGCCCTCACAGCAAAAGACAGACAGAGCACCCACGGGTTTGCCCGAAGAGCTGCTATCTATATTCTAAGACCAAGAAGAAGGTCAGGGAGGGTAGAGAAAGACCTGGCCAGATGACGTACATTCAAGTGCTGTGAAGCAGGCAAGATTATGGTATATCAACCTACAGGAAGAGGCTGCCATGAGACAACCACTATATGTGTTATGTATTTCCACCACAATCCATCCATTCTCTTCGTGTGATATATCACTCAGCAGCAAGGACCCCACGAGACGCAGCGAAATATGCCAGGCAGTAAAATCCTACAACCTTTTATTTGGGGCTTCTGTGTTAATTCGCCAAGTTGTCGCGAGATTGCCATGAGTTAAACAGATAAATATTCCCGACGTTTGCTTGGCGTGTATTTTCAGCACCATTATTTTACTAACTGGAAAAACACCGCGGATGTCAAAATCTCAGGACAATATTTGTAGCTGCACGTGTACATCTATAACGGATTTGGAACGGTCGGTGTTGATGGTGACAGGTCCTGGCATCGCCTTGATTAGTTTGTCTACATTTGAATGTAAATGGAAGCAGTGGGGTCAGCCCATCTACACATTGGGTGTTGAGTGAGAAGGAAGGGATACACCGAGTTGGCAGTTCATTACCAGATAGAATCACATATATTGTCACCACGGAACAGAAGATTGACAAGTTTGTCAACATTTGAATGCAGATGGAAGCCGTGAGATCACAATGGCAGATGTAAAACGGAAGTACTTAGTAGGGAGAAAACAGTACATATGTCAATTCTTGGTTTCCGGAACATGAAGAGTTTGACGGGGTTATTTGCAACTGTTTGTTGGAAGTCGTCATAAAATTCGCTGGCTTGTTTTGAGAATCTTAACAATTACTGACAACTTTGACAGGATTTAAGCCCGGAAAAATAGATCCTTGCAACTGGTTGATATGTCCAAATAACACCTGTGTGGGGGAGAAGAGGATAAAGTCACGTGGACAACTTTGGTAGTTTGCCATATAAACTCTAGTTGTGACCAGCTAGGGAGGACTTGAAATTATGCTTTAGTCAGAGTGCCAGGGCACGGCAGCGCCTAGTGGAAATAATATCTACCGTGTGTTAATTAGTGACTTAATTTTACACGTGCCTATAATGGCAGATGTAGATATGATTGATAGGACTGCAGTGGTGCCATTTAAGGTATAACCTATTATAATATATTCGTTATAATTACTTTAGGCAGTAGCCTTGTTAAACTATAGTGTGATGATTAGCACTGTTAGTGGAAACTAGCTAGAGTAGGGAAGTGATACTTGACTCTGTTAGCTGGAATAGATTAGTGAAGTGTTGATAAGCTTTACTAGTTGAGAATTGAGTAATGAGGGATAATTGGGATTTCCCGTAGGTGTCCCTTGTGGGAGGGGTTCCACATTCTGTTTGCTGATTTTTTCTTTGTCATAACCTGATTCGATTCTAGGTGGGTAGCTAATCTACTCTATGACTAAGTCTAGTTAGCTAACGATCATTAGACAAGGTGATAGGCTTACACTCAGCCGAAAGAATCATGAACTAGTACTATCAACCAGGTGTGTTGTTTCTATTCCTAGGTTCCCTACCAGATCCAAGGAAGCTCAATAAAGTTTTGGGAAGGAAGAAAATCCCAGTCTGAAGAACACCAGTTCGGCAATCAATAAAGATTGCTTACAGACGTGACTAAAAAGCTAGAGGGAGGTGATTCACCCAACATAGTGAAGATTACAGTTGCACCATACAGCATTAAACAGTGGTAACGAACCGAGAACCGTTAAGAGTAACTAGTGTTAGTACAGTAACAATTAACATTAGTAATTAGCACTTGCGGACGGAATGGTTCGATGTGCAACGAGGATGATCTGTCGACTAACACTTAACTTTACTAACTGTGTAAACACTAGAAAAGAACTTGTGCAGTTGGTTAGAGAACATTAGGAACGGACATTGTGTAGAGTGAATCCGGTCCATAAGTAACTGTTCATACCCACCGGTGTCTATTTCTCATGTTCATGAAATGGGATTACCAGAGGTCTACAGAAGCAAAGCAGTATCCGGCAGGATGGTTCCGGCAACGGGTGAGACGTACTTGTTCTGACGTAACGTGCTGTGGTCTATCTTTGCTGTGATCAGCGGACTGAGCTGATGTCTGAGAGTCAGATTCTCTACACTGTATAGAACACGTCACACATTTTCTTCGCATACACGTCTCATACACGTTACACTTTTATTTTAATAAATTAATCTGTATTAATTTCTAGAAGTAAGAGTTGTTGAGTATGTTGCGTTGGGGAAGTATGAGAAGGGGCATAGTACGACAGTGTGAGAGTGATAGGAAAAGGTGTCCATAGGCTGATGGAGTGTGTTGGACGGAAGCTGGTGGATTCTCCAGAATATTGAGGGGGAAAAAAAAATAATATTATAATGTGGGTGTCGGATCTCCTCACTCCAGGGACGACACTTTAAAGGAGGACACGACATTATTGGGGGGCTCGTCCGGGTATATTTGGGACAGTGGGATCTCTCGTAAACGTGATCTTTGGACAACGAGATCTCTCGTAAACGTGATCCTTGGACAGCGGGATCTCCCGTAAACGGAATCCTTGGACAGCGAGATCTCCTGCAAGCAGGAACCTTTGACAGTGGGATCTTCTGACAACGGGGTCTTTTGACACGGGATCCTTAGTTATAAGAGGGAGATATCAGTTTGGAGAATCCAGCTAGAGTGAATGTGGATAGGGGTTAGGACTAATATCTTACCTGTTCACACTTCACACGTCCTGCATAGGTCTGTGGTCCTGATTCTACTCTCGTCACTGAGTGAATGTACTGTGTGTGGTAATATCTAGATTTATAGTACTTGTTCATATATCGGTATAGTAATTTGCAGTTATATTGTACTGGACCTGCTAGCTTACCTCTCTGTATAATGGCCACCCCTAAACCTTAGCACGTTAGAATTAAAGGCAAGGGGGGAAGAAATGGGATTGGCTGGGTCTTCTCTAACGGATTACATACAAGAAGTTGAGAGAGAGTATCGTCAAGCGGAAAGGGAAGATCGAAAGGCCGAGCTGGAATTGAGAAGGATGGAATTGGAAGCTGAGCAAGCAGCTAGGAAATTGGAAGCTCAGCAAGCAGCTAGGAAATTTGAAGCTGAGCAAGCAGCTAGGAAATTAGAAGCTGAACAGGAAGCACAGAAAAGGGAGCACGAGTACCGGATGAGGGAACTCGAGTTGAAGAGTCAATCTAATGGAGAAACTGAGGGAGCAGTTGGATGGTTCCTCCATCCCAGGATCAACACCAGTAGGTGGACATGGGTAACCATGCTATGAAGTTTCCCTTAGCGGTCTACGAGGAGGACAAGAGAAGATTGACCAGTACCTTCAACGCTTTCGAGGCTATGTCAGTTGCTATGGGGTCTGGAGCGTAACAAATGGAAATCTTAAGCTATCCCAGGGATTACGCGGGACGGGAATACGAGGGTTTATACTCGCCTTGCCACCAGGACATGAGAACAATTATGATGAGTTAAAGACGGCTCTGCTGAAACGATTCGAGGTTACGTCACATACCTACCGGAAAAAATTTCGAGCAGCGAAACGAGAACCGGGAGAGTTGTTTGCCGCCTACAGTTTTGCGTCTTAAATCTTATCTCCATAAGTGGATGGATTTGGCTGGGTTCGCACATGACTATGAGAGTCTGGAAGAGCTCATGGTGGTCGACCAGCTGAAGAAGCAAATGTCTAAACCTCTCAGGACGTTCCTGGGAGAACAAGGAGCGGAACGTATTGACCTCGTGAATAAATTAGCAGAACGGTTCGTCGAGGTACATGGGGAGGCAGGGGAAAACCTTTCCACCAACACCAAAAAGTCAAGAGAAAACATGACAAGAAGAAGCCAAAAACTCAGGAACAAAAAGTGGGAACCTTATGGGCAAAAATCAGAGGATAGTTCAGAGAAGAAGAAGGAGGGAAGCAAGAGCACCTCAAGCTCTACACCTAAACGACCGTGGTCGGAGAAGTGGTGTTCAATTTGTAAGTCACCCTCTCACAATACGAGGGACTGCAATCGAAGGCTAAGAACCCTCATTTTGCAGCATGTCAAGTGACTTCCAAGGAGGTTGTCACGGAAAATGCCAAGGTCAACAAGGAAGCTCGCCACCAGGAGAGCTCATTCAAGTCCGACAATAGAAAATCTAGGACAGGGAAATGGTGCAACGAATGCAAGTCAAACACGCACAATGCTATTGACTGCAGGGGAAAGTCAGGAGACACTCAATTCGTCGTGTGCTCAGGGAAACCTAAGGTGGAGCCCACCGAACAGGTCGAGGCCGAGGAAGAGACTCCAGACCAGGAGAAACCACCTGTAGTGGAATTGGTAGAGGTTAACGGTCGTCAAGTGGAGTGTTTATACGACACAGGACTGGACGGGGAGGCCGTGATTTCTGCGGATCTAGTACATCCAGAAACAATTCACAGGTGAAACATTGGATATACAGCCTGCACAGAGAGTGCTGTAACCATGAAGTTGCCCATTGCTAATGTGGAGATTCGGTCAAGGTACGTCACCGGCCACCATCAAGGCCGCTGTATTGACCGATCCCCATTTTTCCAGTCATCCTAGGTTGCCGGTATGTCTTTCTGGGAATGCCCAGGGAGCCAATTCATATGGGAGCAATGCAGACTCGCTCTCAGACGAAAACGGAAGAGGCAGACGCAATTGTGACTAACCCAATGCCGGGGGAGCTACGAACTGCCCAGAGTGAGGATGATACTTTACGTCCTTGCTACAAAAGCTGCAGAAAAGTGCTGATCCACCAGGACGGGGGCAGTACTACATGAAGAATAGGATACTCTACAGGAGAGCAGGAAGGGGAGACAACCTATACGGTCAGTTGGTCGTCCCGAAAGCTCATCGGTCCCCAGATTCTTCATATGGGGCATACCATCTCCTTTAGTGGACACATGGGTATTGCCGCCACCATGCAGCGGATTTCCTGCCACTACTATTGGCCGGGAATGACAGATGATGTGCGTCGGTATGTGAAGTCATGCCCTGAGTGCCAGAGGGTGGCACCGAAACACTGGACAGCACCGGTGATGTTGGGTGAGATGCCCATCATGAACTCTCCTTTCGAGAGGGTAGCCATCGATATCGTGGGTCCACTTCCCAGGACTAGGAAGAGGAACATGTATATACTCACAATGGTGGATTGCTGTACAATGTGGGGTGAAGCTATACCGTTGACCACGATTGACTCGAAAAGAGTGGCGGACGCACTGATGGAGGCCTTTACCAGATTAGGCTTTCCGGATCAAATTCTGACGGGACAATGGATCTCAGTTTTGTGGAAAACTCATGGAGGAGGTATTAGGGTGTTTCACTCTAAACCACATACATACCAGCCCTTACCACCCTCAAGCCAATGGACAAGTAGAGCGTTTTCAACCGGCACGTTGATGACAATGCTCAGGAAACTAGCGCAGGAAAAACCTGATAGGTGGGAAGAATATATCCCAGCAGCACTCTTTGCCTATCGGGAAGTTCTCATGGCTCAACAGGACTACCACCCGCTACGTTGCTGTTTGGTCGTCCAATCAAAGGACCGTTGGAAGCCATGTTGAGGAGTTGGACTGAAGAGGGGACGTCAGAAGAAGTGATCTCATCCTATCAATACGTGGAGGAACTGAAAGAAAAACTCCACAAGGGATGGACTCCTGGCAAATCAAAACTTGAAAAAGGCCAGGAAAAGACATGCGGCTTACTACAACCGTAGGTCTAAAGAAAGATCTCTAGAGGTAGGAGATAAAGTCTTGTTGTTACTCCCAACGGGAAACAACAAACTGGAGATAGGTTGGCAAGGCCCATTTCCCGTGGAAAGGGTGATATCCAGAACCAACTATCAAATCCGGATCCGGGGGAAAGTCGAAGATTTTCCATATCAATCTCTTGCGGAAATACGAAGAGGAGACCCGGAGACAAGGCAGCTCACCTCATGGCAATGGCTGTTGCAGTGGAGACAGAAGTGGGAACCAGCGAGGGCAGGGAATATCCCTTGGAACACCAGGAAACCTATAGGGATGTGCAAGTGAACCCTGATCTGACCTCCCAGGAGGAGGGAAAGGATAACCCAGGTTCTCAAGTCTCATAAGGAGATACTGACTGATAAACCAGGACGAACGAGGTTTGGTGGAGTTCGAGATGACTTTGACCACACAGGAGAATGTTCGCCAAAAGGTTTACCAGTGCCATTCTCTAAAGAAAAGGGCCCTGGAGGAGGAAATAAAAAAACTGCTGGAGGATGACGTGATTGCACCATCCACATCCCCATACAATGCCGGGGGTAGTTGTTGTTACGCAAACCAAGTGGAGAACCAGGTTGTGTATAGAATTACCGACTTCCTGAACAGCATACACCAGTTTCAGGTGGAAACCTTTTGCCGAATCCAAATCAGTATTCGCTAGGGCTCCATAAGGCTCGGTACTTTTCAAAGGTGGATCTGAGTCGGGGGTACTATCAGATACCAGTCAAACCGGAGATTCGACCACTGTTAGCTTTCAGTTACACCCAAGTGGACACTACGAATTCCAAGGTTCATGCCCTTGGGACTCAGCAATGCACCTGTGTTTACACGCATGATGAGGACTTTACTAGATCCGTTAACAGGGATCCGTCCATCATCTCAATCATGGATGATATTCTGATTTCCAGGTGAAAGCCTGGCATTGAACATTACAATCCTTGGAGAGAGGTGGTTAATAGGCTCAAGGAAGCAGGGGCTTACTGGCTCGTCCAACCAAGTGCATGATTGGTTACCAGACCTCTCGAATTTCTAGGTCACACCATCACTCCAGGACACACTTGTTCCAGAAGAGAAGAACCTGGAGAAAATCAGTAAATGCAACAAGGCCAAAAACGAAGAAGGAATGTGCGATCTTTTCTCTCGGTTGTTGTGGGGTTCTACCACAAATTTATCCCACATTTCACTGAACTGGGAGCGCCGTGACCGAAACCTTGAAAAAAGGGATTACCGGATCCAACTCATTTGGACACCAGAATGTGAAGATGGCCTATAAGTCAGTTAAAGGAGGCCTTGGTCAGCAAACCTGTATTACAGCTCCCTGACATTTTCCAAAACAATTGTGTGTTGAGAAACAGATGCGGAGTGCGATGGAAATTGGAAGCCGCTTTGTTACAGGAAGGAAAAAGACGATGCTTCAGTTTTGAACACCTGTAGCATACGCAAGTAAGAAACTTCTACCGGCGGAGAGGAATTATTCAACCGTTCGAGAGAGAATGCTGTCCCTCGTATGGGGCAGTGCACAAAATTTCAGCCATAATTTTGTATGGAGTTAAGTTTCGGGTGCAGTCGGATCATCAGCCCCTGATGTTCCTGGCTACTTCTCAGAAGCTCAACGCACGTTTGATGAGGTGGTCTGTGTTACTTAACCGTATAATTTTCACAGTAGAGGTACATTTCCTGGGAAGGAAATGATTTGGAAGCGGATTTTCTTGTCAAGACACCAGCCTGAAGAAGAGGAATGAATTATCTGGATTAATCCGATAATGAGTGAGGGTAGAGAGAAGAGTGACAGAATCACACAATGAAGCCCCTCACACCCCTTTAAGAGGGGGCCTATTTTGCGGAAAGGCTTGCCATGAGGTAACAGATAATCCATCCCGACGTTTTGTCACACGGTAATTTTCGAGCACCTTATTTGTCACTACGGCCACAAAAACCACCTGCGGATGTCAAAATCTCCGGACAATATTTGTAGCGCACGTGCTACATCCTAAACGGTATTTTTGGCACCGGTCGGTGTGATTGTCACAGGTCCGGCATCGACCTTGATGTATGTTGTACCTTGTGAAGTAAAATGGCCCAAGCAGTTGGGCACAGCCCATTTACACATGGGTGTGAGGAGAAGGAAGGTGATCCACACACGAATGGTCGGACAGTTCATCAAGATCCGAATACAGATATTGTCCAACCACGGAACAGGGAAGATTGAAAGTTTGGTAAAAACATTGAATGCAGAGGAAGCCGTGAGACACAATGGAAGATTGAAAAACGGAGGTATGAAAGCTAATAGTAGGAGAATCACACTAGTACCTATGGGTCAAGCTGGTGTTTTCGGAAACATGAAGGTTTGGACGGGGTTATGCAAACTTTTGTTGGAAGTCGTTATAAATAATATATGTCGTGGCTTGTTTTGGAGGACATCTTACCATTTATTTACTGACAATGACAGGATGTGTAGCCCGGGCAAAAATAGATATATGCCAAATATGGTGATATGTACCAAATACACACCTGCTTGCTGGGGGAGAAGGAGGATAAAGGCACGGGGAAACTTGGTAGTTGGCACCATATAAAACTTCTAAGGTTGTGACCAGCAGGGAGGACTTGAAAATTACATCGCTTTAGGTTAGACGTGCAGGGGGCACGGGCCAAGCGCCTAATGGAAAATAATACACTACCTGTGTTTTTTAATTTAGTGACTAATTTACAAGTGCCTATAAGGGCAGATGTTAGGAATATGATTGATAGGACTGCAGTGGTGCCATTTAAGGTATAACCTATTATAATATATTCGTTATAATTACTTTAGGCAGTAGCCTTGTTAAACTATAGTGTGATGATTAGCACTGTTAGTGGAAACTAGCTAGAGTAGGGAAGTGATACTTGACTCTGTTAGCTGGAATAGATTAGTGAAGTGTTGATAAGCTTTACTAGTTGAGAATTGAGTAATGAGGGATAATTGGGATTTCCCGTAGGTGTCCCTTGTGGGAGGGGTTCCACATTCTGTTTGCTGATTTTTTCTTTGTCATAACCTGATTCGATTCTAGGTGGGTAGCTAATCTGCTCTATGACTAAGTCTAGTTAGCTAACGATCATTAGGCAAGGTGATAGGCTTACACTCAGCCGAAAGAATCATGAACTAGTACTATCACCAGGTGTGTTGTTTCTATCCTAGGTTCCCTACCAGATCCAAGGAAGCTCAATAAAGTTTTGGGAAGGAAGAAAATCCCAGTCTGAAGAACACCAGTTCGGCAATCAATAAAGATTGCTTACAGACGTGACTAAAAGCTAGAGGGAGGTTGATTCACCCAACATAGTGAAGATTACAGTTGCACCATACAGCATTAAACAGTGGTAACGAACCGAGAACCGGTTAAGAGTAACTAGTGTTAGTACAGTAACAATTAACATTAGTAATTAGCACTTGCGGACGGAATGGTTCGATGTGCAACGAGGATGATCTGTCGACTAACACTTAACTTTACTAACTGTGTAAACACTAGAAAAGAACTTGTGCAGTTGGTTAGAGAACATTAGGAACGGACATTGTGTAGAGTGAATCCGGTCCATAAGTAACTGTTCATACCACCGGTGTCTATTTCTCATGTTCATGAAATGGGATTACCAGAGGTCTACAGAAGCAAAGCAGTATCCGGCAGGATGGTTCCGGCAACGGGTGAGACGTACTTGTTCTGACGTAACGTGCTGTGGTCTATCTTTGCTGTGATCAGCGGACTGAGCTGATGTCTGAGAGTCAGATTCTCTACACTGTATAGAACACGTCACACATTTTCTTCGCATACACGTCTCATACACGTTACACTTTTATTTTAATAAATTAATCTGTATTAATTTCTAGAAGTAAGAGTTGTTGAGTATGTTGCGTTGGGGAAGTATGAGAAGGGGGCATAGTACGACAGTGTGAGAGTGATAGGAAAAGGTGTCCATAGGCTGATGGAGTGTGTTGGACGGAAGCTGGTGGATTCTCCAGAATATTGAGGGGGAAAAAAAATAATATTATAATGTGGGTGTCGGATCTCCTCACTCCAGGGACGACACTTTAAAGGAGGACACGACAAAAAGTAACAATCTTCAGACTGCACAGGACATGACATTCTGCAACAGCACATGATTAATAAACTAAAGATAGGAGATACTGATAACTGTAACTGTAGGACTGTTAACATGACAGCTAAATATCTCTTGCAGGTATGTCAAACATGTGCAGAATTTGGCCTAAACCTGTTCCATTTGAAGAATACCATGGACAGACAGAAAAACCGATGAGCAAGTCCTACAAGAAATAAATGAAAACCGTAAACTGACTACAGAAATTAGACATAGACAGGCAACATTTTTTCAGCACATTATGAGAAGAAATAAACCAGAGAACATTTAGTGACAACTGGTAAGATTGAAGAGAATAGAACAAGAGAAAGGCAGAGAAGTAAATATCTGGATGGCTTGGTTGAGACAAAAACACAGTTGATCCATGACTCAGGTGATCGTGTGAGATGGTGATACATGACCGCCTATGCTTATCGGCATACCACATGATGATGATGCTTTAATTGAAGACAAACTATCAAGGTGTTTACAAGCTCAAGTTGACTGCTGCTTTCCTTAGATATAACCATTCTGATGTCTGCAGGTGTATGAAGAAGAAGAAGTTATGGGAGTGACTGCTATGGACTGTTGTATGGGAGTGATTACAAATGAGCTAAAACCAAAAACAAATGAGTGTTAAATGTCATGAGGGAGCTTCGACAATGTTTTCTGAGCTCCCTAGTTACACTGGTTTGTTTCACTAAAGGATGCTTAAACTCCTCACAAATGGGAAATCTGCAACATATGATTGCACCGTGCTATGATTCTGTTCATGTGATATATTACATTCACAGACTGTTCATGTGATATATTACATTCACAGACTTCATGTGATATATTACATACACATGCGATTGAAGTGTTAATATATAACATTCACAGACTGTACATGTGATATATTACATTCACAGACTGTCTGTGTGATGTATTACATTCACAGACTGTCTGTGTGATGTATTACATTCACAGGCAATTGATGTATTAATATATTATATTCACATTAATATATTATATTCATATGTATTAATATATTCATATTCATGTCATACATTATATTCAAATACAATTGACCTATTAACATATTACATTCAGAATGCTCACAAGATATAATACATTCACAGGCTGTCCATGTGATATATTACATTCACATGCAACTGAAGTGTTAATATATTACATTCGCATGCAAATGAAGTGTTAATATATTACATTCACTTGCACGTTATAAGATGATGTATTATATTCACAAACTGCTCATGTGATATTTGCATTCAATGTTCCTGTACATACTGTACCCACAAACTTGATTGATATATTACATTCACAGGACATTAAATTCACCGACCATTCACATGACCACTCCAAAAAAACAACATAAGATGAAAAATGATCACGACTGC